>JADBJO010009820.1:25000-79250 GCA_016801955.1 Conus betulinus
AGAACAAATGATCGTCTTCTGGTCGTGTCCTGATATATAAAAAACGAATTTTTCATGGGTATAGGTTAGAATAACACTCAGATTTTACCCCCCCCCCTCTCTCTCTCTCTCGCTCTCTGTGTGTGTGTGTGTGTGTGTGTGTGTGTGTGTGTGTGTGCGTGCGTGTGTGTGTATATGCGCGCGCGCTGTTTGTGTGTGTGTGTGTGTGTGTGTGTGTGTGTGTGTGTGTGTGTGTGTGTACGTGTGTTTGTGTGTACGTGTGTTTGTGTGTGTTTGTGTGTGCGCGCTAGCGCGTGCTTGCGCATTTATGAGGTGTTTCTTTACATACGTCAACTTAGTCATGCATCACAGATGTACATCATTTTTTTGTGTGTGTGCTGCTGAAACTTGTTCGTGTTCCCTCCCCCTTCCTACACTGGCTGTAAACGCATCGTTTTTTTTCCGTTATACATATGATCTGTTGACTATTGGCATAATAAATGTAGATTCTTACTCTCTGAATTATATCCCTGAAGTCCTCAAAGATAAATAAATCTGAAAAAAAAAAAATCAAAACCCAGTCTGTGTAAATACCTAGTAAACGTTTCACATTTTACTCCATATTGTATTGATCATTCCGTGTCATTCATGTGTATTTCACGCACGCGAGTGTGTGTGTGTGTGTGTGTGTGTGTGTGTGTGTGTGTGTGTGTGTGTGTGTGCGTGTGTGTGCGCGCGCGCGCGCGCGCGCATTTTTGCTGCATCGACTATTTCTGCCTTTCTGTCTCTCCGTCAGCCTATCTGGTGATCGTATTTCTCTCTTTTCTCACGTCTTCTATCCTCCCTTTTTGCCTGATGTCAATGTCTATGTAACCCGCACGCTCACGCGCTCGAACACACACACATACGCCGAAACGCGCTCGAACACACACACACACACGCGCGCACTAACGCACGTACACATGCACGCACGCACACAGACGTACCGCACAAACACACACGCGCGCGCGCGCGCGCGAGCGTGTGCACGCACGCATTCATGTACGTACACACACCCTCATACATATTCACATGCACGCTCACACGTGTGCACACACACATACACACAACCATACGAATACTCATATACACAAGCGCACATTCACGCAAATACGTTCACACGTAGGTAGGACAGGGTGGGGTGGAAGATGCGGGTGGGTGGGTGGGTACATCAAGCTTCGTATACCACCACCCCACTCTGCAAAGAAGAAAACAAAATAACAGAATAGCTCTATAATGTATCAACGTAGAAGATTCGAAGGATTAATATCGAATGCTGTTGTACTGCATTCTACAGTATTGTATTTTTCCTTTTTACTGCAATGTAATGTGTTAAGTTGATATATACACATGAATGGTGTTGTGTTACGCTGTATTGTCATGTGGCATGATGTATTCTATTGCCCTCGCATTTTGTGGCGTTGTCTTGATCTGTGGTTTATTTTATCGTTCTGTAGTGTACTGTAATGCCTTTGTATTTTAGTGTAGGCGACTGTGTTCTAGAGTCGTTATCCTTTTTCTTCATAAATGTCTTATTTTGTTATTTTAAGTGTCTTACAAAAGTAGAAAAAACAACAAACAAAAACAACAACAAACAAATCATTGAACATAACAGCTGCATAGTATATTCTCCTAGCAGGGTTGCATCGCAATACTCATGGTACACTCCACAGGAATATAGCAATACAGTATAAACCATGCATCACATAGGATATTTTTTTTAATACTCTTTTCTTTTTTCCTGTTATCCTACGCACATAAAACGTATGCCAACACAAGCAGATACGACATGCATTCCTTCAGCATTCCTTCAGATCGACCGTTTCATACGCACACAGAATTGTGTAGCCTTCTGTTGCATTGTCTTTTGCATTGTACGGTGTTGTACTGAAAATTGTATTTTATTCTGCAGTGTGTTGTTTTTTTTACTTCTGGGTCACAAGGTTTCCCTTCTAGGAGATTTAGAACCGCGAGCCCCATGGTGGCGGTGTGGCCCTGGTGCCGATCAAGTCATGTCATGCTTTCCCCCCCATTAACCTGTCTCCGCCCACCCAACAGTTAACCGGTCTCCGCCCACCCAACCGGTCTCCGCCCACCCAACAGTTCCGCCCCCACCCAACAGTTAAACTGCTACCTGATTCAGTTCAGGCAAGAGCTGTGAGCGGCCGAAGTAGAGGGATGGGCGCCGCTTTCCAACAAGTTCTGCCCTACACACCGTGAACTTCTGGGAGTATAAGCTATGGGGAGTTTCAGCTTTGTCCTCTTTAAACAGGACCGCACTTTATCTCCGTCACGTCTCACACCCGGATCTTCACACCCGGAACGGGGGGAAGGTAAGATTACAAAAGAGGAACAAACAGGGGCCGTACGTCTTTCAAAAAACAGGGGGGAAGGAAGATTACCAAAAGAGCCCCCCCCCCACCCCCATCCCATCCCCCATCCAAATAAAACCACACACAAAAAACAAATGAAAAGGCAAAAATCAAATCAAAGAAATCCCGCAAAATCGAATACAAATAAAGCAGACCAATAACAACAAAAAAAACAAAAAAAGATAATAAAAGAAAGTATCTGCCAAGATTGGAATCCGGGATCGGTCGTCAGTTAAAGAAGTCTCTATTCTATGGGACAGTCTACAGGGGGTGATGTTAGCAGGGCTCGTGCATAGGGTGCCACACAACTGTGAAGTGCGCTTTACCAACATAATGCGGATCTCGGAAGCCTCAATGTTTCAGTTTGAGGATGCTCAGCCGGACACACTCTCTATACAACACACACACACACCAATTCTATTTTCCAGTCTTTATCATTACAACCAAGCAAACCATACACAACCCTTTTCAGAGCTAACAGACTCATAGCTTAAGTCATATCATGGACAGGTCTTGTCACTAAAACAGTCAAAAAGTAACAAAAGCAATTCAAAACGGTTGTTAGACTATTCATATGACATACAAAAACCAGGCTGGGCTGAAGAACCTAGCATTTCTCTGGTTTTCCCGAACTCCAAGATTAAAACAAAAATTGCTGAAAAAGAAACGCGATACAAAGCTATGTACGCAAAGATAAACCGCAGAAGGGACAGCCAGTGGTCACTGTGCACAGTTCGTACAATTTGCACTTCCTGGTCGCCAGGCAAGTTTTCCACAGCAAAAGGCAAGAAATATAGACCATAAAAAGCAGAAACTCGCGACCAATCCCACCTCACTCGCCCTCGCACACCAGACAGATAACAAGCCGAGCTATGTACCTCTATGGGATCATGCTAGCGTCAAAAGACGATGAAAATGGCTTAAAGAGGAAAAAAGTTGTTATCCCAGGGTCATGATTTCACCGGGATCACAACCGTTTTCATGAGGATTATACCTTTTTCCTCACCTAGGAATCTAATTGCTTTCCCTACTTTTCTCGAGGTAACTCTTATCCTTGTTTTCTTGAGAGAAAGAAATTATGGGAGGAAAACGTGGTTAACAGGGGAAAATAGCTGTGATCGCTGAGACATGGGGTCGCTAAAAACTGGGAAAACGACGTGATCGATCTGGACAACAAACGACTTATGATGCTAGGGGGAAAACGGGTATTTGCCATCTGAGCTAACACATCTTGGTTCGTTCCAGAAATGTGTGCAATGGCGTATCACTTGTAGATCCTTGCAAATACAGCATGTGCTTACCAGCACACGCATCTGTGCAAAAGCACACGCACACACACCTCTATTTGTACACACACGATCAAAGTCGGATAAACTAGATCAGATAACACTAATTCATTACCGATAGATTTGAAATAGCGAAGCAATGGTATGACCTTGCAAACATTCGGCAGCAACAAAATCAGTTAACTTGCCTATACAGTTCCTAGCAATAAAGCCGAAAGATTTCACTTTTTATTTTAATTTTGCAGAGCCAACCACGGATATCAGGTTTGTTACCTTGGCCACATTGATTGCAGGTGCAGGAAAAAAAAGTTCCCCTAACATTTATATTGATATACAAGATCAAACAAGATCTCTTTCCTTAAAAAAAATCATTGCATACACACACACGCACGCGCACCCTCTCACATATACGACCAACTCAACCACTGACACACTTACACACACATGATCGATCCAAGCTACATGTCTAAAAGCCACCACACTATGGTTCGTTACTGAAATGTTTGCAAAGGAGTATTAAACATATGCCTTTACAATCGTTTGAAAGCGTTACGACCCATTTATAACTATGTAGCAGCTGGGATCAACAGCGAGATTTTTCATTGCTGTTTTGACCCGGGTCCAACTGACCGCTCAGCGCTGCTGTCAGGTCAAAATGGAAAGCATGTAGGGGAAAAAAAAACGTAAAAAAACCTGAACCCTGTCTGATGACATGTCTAAAATCGTAGAACTGGTTTAAGATAGGTTGTTTTTACACACACATTTGCGTCCAATGACCTACATTTCAAAATCATAAAATCACTTGAGATAGCATGTGCTTACCATCAGACACACCCCTTTACGAAAGCATTCGCGCACAGACACCTTGTACACACATGCCTTACCTCACCCATCCACACATATGCACGTATGTTATGCTTACCTCACCCATTCACACACACGCAAATACTTTAAGACACATGAACAAAGTCAGGTATCTAGCATCAGATAACATTCAGATTTATTACTCTCAGGTTTGCAATGACGTAGGAGTGTATGACCTTGCAAGCATTTGGCAGCAATAAAACTCATTTACCTGCATATAGAGTACCTAGTCCAAAGATTTCACTTGTTATGTCCATTTTCCCCAGCCAACCACAGGTGGGTTATATGAGTTGTTGTAACATGGGCAAACTTATTGCATGTAAAAGAAAAAAAAGGTACATTTCCCCGTAAGATTCATTCTAATATACTAGAAAATTTTCCTCAAACAAGAGCTCTATTTCAAAATATTAAACACACACACACACACGTACACACCTACGCACTCTCACCCCACCCTCACATATACGACAAACTCGATCACACACACGCACATGCACACAGATCACTGCAAAAATCTGGCAGCGAAATAATCCGTTTTGTACACTGATTAACACACAAACATGCACGAAAAGCGCCACGTCTCAATCTTATTTTGAGTCTGTTCACAGTCCAGCAGTCTGCACGGGATCGTATCGGGGCTTCTATGAAGTTGAATTGACTGCGTGCATAAGAAATACAAAACTCCGAAGATGTTACTCCGTGTTTTACACACACAGCTTGAAAATACCTCTTGATCATAGAAAACTATACTCAAACACACACACAAAAAAAACGCCTGTTTTTGCACACATGCCTTGCCTAACCCATCCGCACACACGGCATATGTTCTATACTTACATTACACATGCGCTAATATTCTAAGAAGAAAACGAATCATCATCGATATCATTACAATTCACCACTGACAAGCCTGCAATGGCACAGCAGTTGTATGCCTTTGCAAACATTTGGCAGCAACAAAACCCATTTACCTGCATATGGAGTGCCTAGCCCTTGGCAACAAAGCCCAAAGATTTAAACTGCTGTATCTTATTTGCCCCGCCAACCAAAGGAATGTTATACCAGAGCTGTTGCGCCATGAGTAAACTGATTGCATTACAGAAAAAGGGAGCATTTCCCCGTAAGACTCATTCTAAAATAGTAGAAAAATCCCTTCACGATTTATGCTTCAAAACATTACACACACAAGCACGCACGAACTCACCATTACTAAAATGTTTGCAATAGGGTACTGATAGACCTTTGCAGTGACACTAATCATTTATTTGTATTTATAATTATATTGTATGTAACTGCCCCCTCCCAACACACACATTTGTATCCAATGGTATGTATTCCAAAATCATAAAAATGAGGTTTGTAGAAAGGCATACACACAGTCTTGTACACACATACCCTGCATTCACCCAACCACATACAGACGCACTCATTCCATACCTACCTACCTCATCCATCCACATATTCAATACCCTACCTCACCCATCCACACATGCACATAATTATTCAATACCTACCTCACCCATCCACGCACCCATTCTATACCTACCTCGCCCATCCATACACCCTTTCTACACCTACCTCACCCATCCACACACACGTATTCTATACCAACCCAACCCGTCCACACACGCTCACATATTCCAAGGCATGATCAAAGCCAGGCATCTACATCAGATAACAAGACTCCTTACCGATAGGTTTGTAATGGCGTACTATATAGTGTGTCCTTGCAAGCATTTGGCAGCAACAAAACCCATATATTACTGCATACAGAGTACCTTACAACAATAAACCCAGAAATTCATTTATTTTTATTTTGCCCACCCAACCACAGCAGGTTATATCAGGGCTGTTGCCACAAGTAATTTGAGTGCATGTCAAAAGAAAAGTTTCCCATTCTTGTAATGTACTTGATCAAACAAGATTTTTTTTTTCGGGGTGTGTGTGTGTTTGTGTTGATCAGTTGAAAAAAAAAACACTTCAAAATATTGCGCACGCACATACACACGCACACACACACATCTGATCCAACAGATTTTGGTTCGCTCAAGAGAAGCGCGCAATGGAGTGTTAATTCTAGATCATACCAAAAATCTGGAAGCAAAACGGTCCATAATTTTGTACAAAGATTCACACAAAAATAGACAGCCGACAGCTGTGGCTTATATTAGGGCTGTTGTCAGCTGAAATCCATGGCTAAAAAAATTGGATATGTTTACGAACACACACGCACGTACACACACACCAACGCATGCAAGGAACGACAAGTTCACGCACATTCCATCACATCTACCATTGTACAAACCAACCTTTTAACACACATGAACCAAACTGTATGTCTACACAATATTGTCGCGGTCATGTTCACTACGACATGTTCCAGTTGCGTGTCAATGAAAGAATAGGCCCATGGGGAGAATTGGCAGCAGCACAACCCATTTATCTGTACGCAGAGTAATAAACTAGCTCTGATGTGGACAAGGTTTCGCATTTCACATCCATATTGCTTCTAGTACAGCTGTGCTCAAGCAGTTATATCAGGGCTGGTACCACGTCGACATTAATGGCATCATAAGAAAGAAAAAAAGAAATCTGATTTGATTCCAAACATGCTAAAAGAGCTGATAACAGTTATAACAACTATTTAAACACAGAAACTTGTGCGTCGTGCACCCGCACCTGCACACGAATCCATTTCTTTGCATACAGATTGATAAAGCGATTGACATTGAAAGCGGCGAGATTTTACATTTTACTTGTATCCTAGCCAACCTTAGGGAGTCATGTCAGTTGTAACCAAGTTAAAAACATGTAGAGATGTCAATACAAATAAAGCAAAAAAAAAAAATAAAAAAAAAAAAAAAAAAAAAAAAAAAATATATATATATATATATATAGAGAGAGAGAGAGAGAGAGAGAGAGAAGCTAACCAATAACCTGCATTCAAGCACACGCGCGCATACACCCCCAACTCGCCCATCCCTGCACGAATGAACATCCTAACACATTCACATAGCTGTACATCCCAGCATCCACCACACTATTTTTCGTTTGCCGTGACGCACCAATGATAGGCACTAACAGAGATCTGCAGCAGCAACATAACACATTTTACCTCTATATTGTGATAATATGCCATTAAAGACGAGATTTCCTTGTTTTTACATCCATTTCGCTCATAACCTAGCCAAACGCATGTATTGGGCTGTCACCATGTCAAAATTAATATCGTATTGAGGATTTGAAAAAAGGGAAAGAAAACATGTCCACCAAAATGGCATTCAATACATTCTGAAACGGGTGGATTTAGGCTGCGTGCATAATGGTCCCAGACCAAGCCGTGCATTACAAGGCCGTTCCCCATCCGTTTGCCCTGGTCCTTAGAAGCGTGCATAGTAGACCCGGACGAAACTGGCGTTTTTTGTTGATATGAATAGTACTGGCTCTAAAGCTGATGTACCGATCTGTTAAACGCATTTTGTAACCAAAAAGAAAGCGTCAAAATGGACTGAATAAAACAGCCATAAAAAACCGTCAAGGACTTTTGAAACAATGCGAGTATTTCCTAATTCTAGAACATATTTCCACGACGGGCACTTTTTGTCAATATGAAAAGTACTGGATCTGAAGACTTGTTTGTAACTTTGTTCATCTGGTGAAGAGAGAAAAAAGAAAGTGTGTTTACCATTTTTCCCCGCTTCTCGTGCTGTGTTGTCCCAAGAAGCAGAGTAAATACCTCTGTTGGTACGATTAACTTTTTGTGGAAATGATCTGAGCCTCACGGCAGCGACGAGTTTTTCGTCGTCTATGTTGGAAAAGAAAGAAAAATGGTGTTTAAAAAAAATTAGGATTTTAGTCCATTCACCCGGACGACCGGGAAAGTACGGTTTGTACGACCGGCAAAATCACTTCTTTTTTTTTTTTTTTTTTTGTGGGGCTCCAACCGGACCATGGACAACGGTCACACAGACGTTTTTTCTTTTTTTTTTTTTTCAATTAGGAAAAATAAATTATCTCCCCCCCCCCCCCCCCCCCCCCCCCCCGGTTCTCGCACTTGCTGTTTACTTTCTCGATCCTGTTAAACAGTCAGTACTGTGTGCTCTCCCCCTCCCCCCCACACACTCTTAAGGGGTTTTTTCCGCTCGGGTTTAACAGTCTGTCATTGCTGTGTGACGACTCTCACTCTCTCCCTCTCCCCCACCCTCCACTCCCCGTAGCGTCCCACTTGATGGTGATAAAGTGCGTGTCAATTGTTTTTCTCGTATTAAGAAGAATCATATATATATTTTTAAAAAGATACAATCATATTTATAGTAATACACACACACTTCTACCTTAAGAAAACACAAACAAAAAAAACACCCTAAAAACTAAGCTAAAACACACACACACACACACACACACACACACACACACACAAAGCCCTGTCCTCAGTTCGCTCTCTCTCGCATATCCCCCCACCCCACCCTTTCTCTCTCCCACCGTCCCGTCACCTCCCCCATCACCTGTCCATCCCCGTCGCCCCCCCCCCCCCCCCCCCCGCCCTCCTCAGTGATAAGTGCGTGCTCACCTGACCTTCAGTTCTCTCTCCCCCCCCCCCCCTCCACCCCAGCCCCTCTCCCCTCCCCAACCCCATTTCTCTTTCCGAGTTCACCTTAAATCAAAGAAATAAATCTTGTGTTTAGGTTGTCCATGCTTCGGTTATTCCTCCTCATCCCCACTGTCGGGGTCCTCCTCCTCCTATTTTTTTCCCCTTTTTAAAATTTTTTTTCCCCTCGATCATGTCCCCCCCCCCCCCCCCCCCCTTTCTCTTCTTTTCCTCTTTAATTCACCTTCACCATGCAAAAGTCTGTATGATCTATGAATGAAGGACATATCTTCCTGCTTCAAGTGTTTTGAAATCACGGCTGTCATCACGCGGGTCGGGCCGGCTGCACAATGCACGGCTTTTCCCGTCGCCAATAAGGTGAAAAAGAGGCGAACCGGAGCAGGGTTTTTTTTTTCCCGGACAGGTGACGCACGGATGTGTGCGGCGCGGCCGGGTCCTGATGCACGATGCGCACAGTCTAATACGGGACCTGTGTATCTCACATGTTATGCGTAGACACACACAAGGCAAGGAAGTTCGCTTTGGCTTTTCGACGCTTTTCACTGTTCTCCGAGCACAGCTGCTTGTGTTCCCTGTCCTTTGCCGTTTCGAGTGCACCCTGAAGTCCCTGCAGAGGGCTGCCCCAATACAAACAACATTTTTTCTTCCTGCTTCCCCTGGGAACGGAATCTCTGGTAGCTTGTAGTAACGTTGGGAACTCGATGACGATCCGAGTAATATCTTGTCCTTGGAGTTGTATGCCCTTGGTGAGAATGATGGCGGTTGTGGAAGACGTAGTACAAGGGTTGTCTGGCCGACTACTAGCGATTCTCGTAGAGGGAGTTGTATGCCGTTGGTGAGGTTGGTGACCGTTGTGAAACATGCAGTGCGATGATCCTCTGGTTGATCAGCAGCAGCGATTCTCTTAGAGGGGAGTTGTATGCCCTTGGTGAGGATGGTGGTGGTCGTGTATGGTGTAAAGCGGAGGTCCTCTGGTTGACCGGGTAGTGATTTTCGTAGAGGGACCATCTTTTATCACCTGCCACAAGTAAGCCGCAGATTAAATTCGGACAGAAAGCCAGCCGCAGATTAAAATCGGACAGAAAGCCAGCCGCAGATTAAAATCGGACAGAAAGTTGCTAAACCCTGACAAAGACAAATGAATGAGAAGTAGAAACTAAAGCAATGGAAGCAATGGAAAGATGGGGGAGACGAAAGCCTGGTATCACTGTGCATTACTACTCTGTGGCCCTCTTCACCAAAAAGAAAAGGTTCCCTTGGTAATGTCAGTAGCCTGTGCAGAAAAAAGCTAATGATTATTGAAAATCCAAATTCCCATTCTATTTACCCACGAGTGGCTTTTATATTTTTGTGCTCTGTTCTTCGAACTGACGCGATTTGAATGTTGAAAATTATTCTGCTCATCTATATTTGATTTTTAAAAGTAAGTAAGTAACTGTTCAAGAATCAGCTATTTGTCCATTTGAATTGATGTTACCTTCTATCTGGTGTGTAGCCCAAGGTTCAACCTCACACTCGCTCTCTCGTCTAAGAGATGAAAGTGGCTGTCGTCTGAAGATCTTCAAGACGCTTCCGCAGTATTTGTCGCACCATCACCCCATCCAGATTCAGCTGTCTACCTCAAGTCGGTATGGTACAGCAGTTCCTGCAGAATATAAAGCGTAATCTGTTCTATCAGCTCGCACTCGCAGTGGTATAGTGACATTCTTCAGTTTGTGGAGCATACCTCTGTTAAGCCTTACATGTCCTGCGCGAAGTCTGGTAATAGTGAATCTGATCTGCTCTACCCAGATGAAATATGGCATTCTCATCTGCCCTCTGTTCTTCAGTCTCCAGCTTCTGAATGGCAGCTGTCTCTGCTGGACACTTGTTGCTCCCGGCCTACCAGGCTGGTCTTCAAATTCGTTTTCTATAGTACTGCAATGGGAACATATTCTCTGCAGTGTTAGTCAGTCAGTCTTCGCAGCTATGATGAAAATTTCCCCTCAACTCTTTCAAGATATCCCCTGAAGACAACCTATCGGCAGTCACCCTTGGGTGGCAACTACTGGGTCCACTGCTACTGATCAAGTATTAACATCTGCTTAGAACTTTAAGCAACCCTTGCTGGTTGGAACGCGCTTTGATTTGGCAAACACTTTCAAAAACTGGGCACAAACACCGGGGCCTCCCGTTTGCTACTGCATTAGTGACAGACCTAAAGGAATAAAGCGTTACATCCTAAAGACCCTAGCCCTTTGACTCGAATCATATCAAAGATGAGGCAATAGACCCCTTGGGCGAAAAAGAGAATGCCAGACAATCTGAACGAAGTCATCAAAACCCTCTAAAGGTCGAGGCAATAACGCAACCCACAACGCCTTACGAAAAAAGGCAAGACTGCCTGTAGGAGAAAAAAGGCACCGTGTCTGAAGTGAAGACATGCGGTAGCTTATCAGACAAAAGCGTTGTAGAAAAAGGATCAACCTGGCGATGGAGGAGGGGGGAGGAGACACCAACTCCTATGATAGGATGACATGATAGCCTATATGGGGAAAGAAACAAAGACACGAAAGTCTGGGCGTGGGGGGGGGGGGGGGGGACGTACCGATCTTTTAAGACGACAGAAAACCCTGTGGTGGTGGTCACAAGAGAGATATTTAACCTTACAGAAAGATAAGAAACCCAGTCGGGGGAGGGCGCGACGGCGAACATCATTTAAAGATGAAATGGTACCCTATCGGGGCGGGGTAGTCGGCGTAGAGAAGAGACAACGAACCTGATAGAAAGAGAACACGAATAGGGCTGGAGGAAAAAAAGAGAATTTTTTAAGGAAGATGACACGCAACCAAAGTTGAGGGGGTGGTGGGGGGGGGGGGGGTGGGGAAGGGATTGTCAAAAAGCCTCTTTAGAAGAGGACATGAAACCCTGCGGGGATGGGGAGGATGGGAAACCGAACCTTACAGAAAGAGGATAAAACCCTTGGGGGGGGGGGGGGGGGGGGGAAGTAAAGACACTGAGACTTACAGGAGAACACGAAAGCCTGTTTAATAGGTGTGTATATGGGGGTGGGGTGTGATCAAGTGTTATAGCAAGAGGACACAACAGCCTTGAGGTGGGGGGACGACTAGACACTAGATCTATACAGGGGAAAACAAATCCTGTTGAAGATGGGTGACAGTGGGGAAAACACATCAATTCTGGTAGAAAGAGGACACGAAAACCTAGGGGGAGGGGGACATTAAGTCTTATCAGGAAGAAAGGGAGGGGCAGCAAAGTCAGTGGAGGGGGGTATAATAACCATATAGAAGAATATAAGAATATATGGGAGGAAGACGAAGGAGAAGACATCGAACCATGTAAAACGATGGCATGAAAGCCTGAGGTAAGGATGGAAGGGCTCCAAAAATTTGGAGGACTCGAAAACCGGGGGTGAGGGAAGAGATGCCGAACCATATAGAAATTGGACACGAAACCTGTGCATGTGCATGTGCGCGCGCGCGCGCGCGCGCGCGCGCGCGCGCGTGTGTGTGTGTGTGTGTGTGTGTGTGTGTGGTGGGGGAAGGGAGGTTGCTGTTCAGTGGTACACCGAACCGTGAACAGGGACACAAAACACACCAAACCTTATACTGAAAAGGACTTGAATCCAGACACCGCACACTGAAGGGGGGAAGACTCTCAATGTTACAGAAACAGAAAACACCAAAGCCTGGGTAGTGGTGGAAAAAAACTACTACATCTCAGAAAGAGGATAAAAAACAGAAGGGGAGGTGCAAAGCCTTACAGAAAGCAGACACTAAAGTGGAGTTGGGCGTGTGGCATTAAGCCTTTTAAAGGATCTACATGTTGACTTTGATCACCATGCAAAACCTTTATAAGAAGACATGACTTATCAGGAGATGGTGGTGGAGTGGGGGGGAGAAAACCTCATGGGGTACACGAATCCCTATGGCGTGGGGAAGACTCCGAACCTTGTAAAAAGAGGACAGCAAACCTTGTGGGAAGGAAAAAAGATAATGAACTTTCTAGAAAGAGAATAATACTAGGTGTGTGTGTGTGTGTGTGGATAAAAAAAACAACCTTGTAAAGAAAGAAATTACATGAATCCTGGGGGGGGGGGGGGGGGGGGGGCGACTGACAAGAAAACTTGTACAGAAACTGAAACCTGGACCTGGGGGATGGCGTGGAACTAGAGGCAGCGAAACGTGTAGAAAGAAGACCCGAAACTTTGGAGGGGAGGGGTGGTGGTGGTGGTGGTGGAGAGAAACTCCGAATCTTAAAGAAAGATTACAGACAGCAAATCTTGTTGAAAGAGGAAATGATATCCAATCAAATGGGGGTGGGGATGAAGGAGAGATAACGAACCCCAGTAGAAATGGACACAAAACCATGTGGCGGAGGAGGGGGGATTAAGATTAAGATTAAGATTAAAATTATAGTCCTGTGGGGGGGGGGGGGGGGGGGTGGAGAAACACTTAGAAAGAGGACACGTAACCTTAGGTAGAGAAAAAGACATCGAACCTTACGGAGAAAGAAGTCAAGTCATTGTGGGGAAGAGGGGGGGGGGGGGGGGGGGGTACCTAACTTCATTGAAAGAGGGCACAAAACATGGAGTGGGGTAGGGGAAGAAGTATCAAACCTTACAGAAAGAGGGCTCGGAAGGCAGGAAGGGAAAAAACGGGGGAAAGGAGGAGACACTGAACGTTATATAAAGAGATATATAAACTCGTTTGGTGTAAAGATACATCTAACCCAATTGAAAGAGGACACAAAAGCCCCGGTGTACGCGCGCGCGCGCGCGCGTGTGTGTGTGTGTGTATGTGCGCGCGCACATGGGGGGGGGGGGGGGGGGGGGGAGGGAGTGCGATAAGGTGGAAGACACACTGAAGATTATAGATAGGACACCAAACATGCAAGGCCGTAAAAGACCAACGGCAGGACACTGTAGGTGCTGGGGGAAAGACACTCAACGTTACAGAAATGGAACACTAAAGCCAGTGTAGTGGTGAAGACACTAAATCTCAGAAAGACGACAAAAGACAAGAGGGGGTGATATAAAGCCTATCAGAAAGCTGACACTGAAGAATGGAGATGGGTGTGTGGCATTTAGCCTCTTAAAGGATCTACATGTTGACTTTGATCACCATGTAAAACCTTTATAAGAATACATGACATATCAGGAGATGGTGGTGGAAAGTAGGAGAAAACCTCATGGGGTACACGAAACCCTATGGCGTGGGGCGGGGGGGGGGGGGGGGATACCAAAGTTCATTAAAAGAGAGCACGAAACACGGAGTGGAGTGGAGAAAGAGATATTGAACCTTACAGAAAGAAGACACGAAAAGCTGGAGGGGAGGGAGTGGACGGAAGAGGAGACATCGAGCTTTACATAAGGATATACAAACTTGTTTAGTATAAAGTTACACCAAACGCAATTGAAAGAGAACATGAAACCCCTGTGTGTGTGTGTGTGTGTGTGTGTGTGTGTGTGTGTGTGTGTGTGTGTGTGTGTGTGCGCGCGCGCGCGCGCGCGTGTGCATGGAGTGCGAGAAGGTGGAAGGCATCAAACCTTTTACAAAGAGGACACCAAAGCTTGGGTAGTGGTGGAGAAGACACTACGTCTGAGGAAGAGGCCAAAGACAGAGGGACAGTGATACAAAGCCTTACAGAAAGCAGACACTAAAGAAAAGAGACGGGTGTGAGGCATTAAACCTATCAAAGGATCAACATGTTGACTTTGATCACCATGTAAAACCTTTACAAGAATACGAGAAAGAAGTTACTGTGGAAGCTGGGGTGGGGGGGGGGGGGTGGATGGCAGCGGCGAGATACCAAACCTTACTGAAAGATGGCACATAACATGGTGGGGATTGGGGGATGCAGGACGAGGTATCAAACCTTACAGTAAAAAATAGGATACGAAAAACTGTAAAGGGGGCGGGGGGGGGGGGGGGGGGGGGAGGGAGAAGAGGAGACATCAAACCATACATAAAAGGATATGTACGGTTATTTGGTGTAAAGATACACCGAACCCTATTGAAAGAGGACACGAAACCCGGAGAGGGGGGGGGGGGGGGGGGGGGGGGGGAGTGCAAGAAGGTGGAAAGAGACGCAAAAACTTACGGAGAGACGACACCAAAACCTGGCAAAGCAGGAACATACTAATGGAAGGAGGACTGTAAAGCTGTAGGGGTAAAGACACTCAACGTTTCAGAAACAGAACACCAAAAAACCTGGGTAGGAGTAGAGAAGACTGAGAAGGGGAGAAAACAAAACCTTGCAGAAAGTAGACACTAAAGAGTGAAGGCGGATGCGAGGCATTAAACCTATTAAAGGATCTACATGTTGACTTTGATCACCATGTAAAACCTTCAAAAGAATATAGAACAAAACAAAATAAGTTACTGTGAGGAAGGCGGGGGGGGGGGGGGGGGGGGGGGGGGGGGGGGGGGGGAGGGAGAGATACCAATCTGGCTGAAAAATGGCATGAGAGGTGAAGGGGATTGGGGGATAGGGCAAGAGTATGGAACCTAACAGAAAGGGTGGATTGGGGGATGCAGGAAGGTATCGAACCTTACAGAAAAAGGATGCGAAAACCTGGAAGGAAGGGGCGGGAGGTGGGGGGGAGGACCATCGAACCTTATATATATGATATGCAAGGTTTTAGAGTACAGATACACCGAACCCACTTGAAAGAGGACATGAACCCTTCAGGGTGGGGTGGGTTGGGATAGAAAGTCCGAGGAGGAGGTTGTTGAAGCGACACCAAACCTTATAGACAGAGGGCACCAAAATCTGGCAAGGGAGGAGAAAAAGACCAATGGAAGGAGGATACTACAGCTGTCGGGGGAAAGGCACTGAACGTTACAGAAATAGGATACTAAAGCCAGGGTAGTGGTGGAGAAGACACTACGTCTCAGCAAGGGGACAAAAGACTGTGGAGAAGATACAAAGCCTCTTAGAAAGCATTTACTATAGAGTGGAGATGGGTGCGAGGCATTAGGCCTATTAAAGGATCTACATGTTGACTTTGATCACCATGTAAAAACTTTTAAAAGAATATTAGAAAGAAGGTAAGTTACTGTGTGGGAAGTTGGGTGTGTGGAGGGGTGGGGGTGGGGGGATACCAAAGCTGACTGAAAAATGGAACGAAACCTGAAGGGGATTGGGGGAGCAGGAAGAGGTATCGAACCTGACAGACAGAAGCTACCGAAAACTGGAGGGGAGGGGGCAGGTCGAAGGAAACACATTGAACCCTAAAGAGGATATGTAAGCTGTCTAGTGTAAAGATAAACTAAACCCTATTGAAAGACATGAAACCCTGGGGTGTAAAGGGGGGTGGGGGTGGGGGTGCGCAGAGGTTGAAGAGACACCAAACCTTACGGAAAGAAGACACCGAAACCTGGCAAGACAGAAAAAAGACCAATGGATGGGAGAACTCTACGGCTGTAGGGGTAACGACACTCAACGTTACAGAGATACGACACTAAAGCCTGGGTAGTGGTGAAGACACTCCATCTCTCTGAAAGAGGACAAAAGACAGATTGGGAGGTACAACGCCTATCAGAAAGACACTAAAGAATGGAGGCGGGGGTGTGTGGCATTAAGCCTAGTAGAGGATCTACATGTTGACTTTGATCACCATGTAAAACCTTTATAAGAATACATGACTCTTACAGGAGGTGGCGGTGGTGGCGTGGGATGCAAACCTTACGGGGAGGAAAAATATACTGAACTTTCTAGGAAGTGAACACAATACTAGGTGTGGTGTGTGTGTGGAAAGAGAAACAACCTTGTAAAGAAATGACACGAATCTAGGTGTGTGTGTGTGTGTGTGTGTGTGGGGGGGGGGGGGGGGGGGCCGAGTGGCAAGAAAACGTGTAGAGAGACTGAAACCAGGGGGTGGGGGGGGATGGCGTGGAACTAGAGGCAGCGAAACGTATAGAAAGAAAGACCTGAAACCTGGGGGTGAGGAGGAGAGAAACTCCGAATGTGATGGAAAGATTAAGAGACAGAAAGAGGAAATTATATCCAGTCAAATGGGGTGGGTGTGAAGAAGAGACAACAAACCTGTGGAAATGGACACAAAAACCCTGTGGTGGAGGGGAGAACACCGAACATTATTGAAAGAGGACATGAAACCATTGAGGGAAAGGAGACACCAAACCTTAGAAAGAGAACACGTAATCTTGGGTACAGGAAAAGACATCAAACCCTACAGAGAAAGAAGTCATTGTGGGGAAGAGAGGGGGGGGGGGGGGGGGGGGGGGGGGGGGGAGATACCCAACTTCATTGAAAAAGGGCACGGAACATGGAGTGGGCTAGAGGAAGAAATATCGAACTTACAGAAAGAGAGGGCACAGAAGGCAAAGGGGGGGGGGGGGGGGGGGGGGGTGAGGGAGGGGGAGAGACATCGAACGTTATATAAAGAAGATATAAAACCTTGTTTGGTGCAAAGATACATCGAACCCAATTGAAAGAGGACACGAAACCCTGTACGTGTGTACGTGTGTGTGTGTGTGTGTGTGTGTGTGTGTGTGTGTGTGTGCGTGCGCGCGCGCATGGGGGGGGGGGTGGGGGAGTGCGAGGTGGGAAGAGACATTGAAGATTATAGAAAGAGGACACACCAAAACATGCAAGGAAAAGACCAATGGAAGGACACTACAGCTGCCGGGGGAAAGACACTCAACGTGACAGAAATAGAACACTCAAACCTGGGTAGTGGTGGAGAAGACACTAAGTCTCTGGAAGAGGACAAAAGACAAAGCAGGAGATACAAAGCCTTACAGAAAGCAGACACTAAATAATGGAGGCTGTGTGGCATTAAGCCTGTCAAAGGATCTACATGTTGACTTTGATCACCATGCCAAACCTTTATAAGAAAACATGACTTGTTGGCGATTGGTGGTGTAGAGTGGGAGAAAACCTCATGGGGGACACGAAATCCTACGGCGTGGGGTGGGGGGGATACTTAAGTTCATTGAAAGCGAGCACGAAACACGGAGTGGAGTGGGAAAAAAGAGAGATTAACCTTACAGCAAGAGGACACGAAAAGCTGAAGGGGATGGAGTGAGTGACAGAAGAGTAGACATCGAACGTTTCATAAGGAGGATATACAAAATTGTTCAGTATAAAGATACACCCAAACCCAATTGAAAGAGGACACGAAACCCTGGGTGTGTGTGCGTGCCTGCGTGAGTGTGTGTGCGTGCGTGCGCGCAAGGAGTGCGAGAAGGTGGAAGACACCCAAACCTTATACAAAGAGGACACCAAAGTCTGGGTAGTGGTGGAGAAGACACTACATCTCAGGAAGAGGCCAAAGAATGAGAGGGGCAGAAACAAAGCCTTACAGAAAGCAGTCACTGAAGAATGGGAGACAGGTGTGAGGCATTAAACCTGTCAAAGGATCTACACGTTGACTTTGATCACCATGCAGAACCTTTACAAGAATATGAGAAAGACGTTACTGTGAGAAAAACCAGTGGGGGGTGGGATGGGGGGTTAGCGAGATACCAAACCTGACTGAAAGATGGCATGTAACATGGAGGGGATTGGGGGATGTGGGAAGAGGTATCGAAGCTTACACAAAGAGGCTACGAAAAACACAAAGAGGCTACGAAAAAAACTGGAAGGAAGGGGGTGGTGTGAAGATGAGACATCAAACGTTATATAAAGAGGATATGTAAGCTTGTTTGGTGTAAAGATACACCAAACCCTATTGAAAGAGGACATGAAACCTGGGAGGGGAGGGGGGGGGGGGGGGGTAGTGCGACAAGGAGGTTGAAGAAAGAAACACCAAACCTTACGGAAAGAGGACACCAAAACCTGGCAAGGCAGGAAAAGACTAATGGAAGGATACTGCAGCTGCAGGGGGAAAAGACTAAACGTTACAGAAATAGGGCAATATTGCTTGGTTAGTGGTGGAGAAGACACTACATCTCGGAAAGACAGAGGGGGAGATACAAAACCTAAGGAATGGAGACAGGTGTGAGGCATTAAGCCCGTTAAAGGATCTACATGTTGACATTATCACCATGTAAAACCTTTAAAAGAATATGAGAAATTTGATAAGTTACTGTGTGGAAGTCCGGGGGAGAGGGGGGGGGGGGGATACCAAAGCAGACTGCAAGATGGCACGAAACAAGAATCGAATTGGGGGATAGTGGAACCGAACCTTACAGGAAGAAGATACACAAAAAGCTGGAAGGGAGGGAGTAGGGGGAAGAAGACACATTGAACCTTATATAAAGAGGATATGTAAGCTTGTTTGGTGTAAAGATATGCCAAACCCTATTACAAGAGGACATGGAACCATGGGGTGTAGGGGGGGGGGGGGGGGGGGGGGGGGGGGGGGCGGCGTGTGCAAGGAGGAAGTTGAAGGAACACCAAACCTTATGGAAAGAGGGCACCAAAACCTGGCAAAGGAGAGAAAGACCAATGAATGGAGGACTCTAGAGCAGTAGGGGGAAAGACACTCAACGTTACAGATATAGGAGACTAAAGCCTGGGTAGTGGTGGAGAAGATGCTACGTCTCAGAAAAAGGACAAAAGACAGTGGGGAAGATACAAAGCCTTACAGAAAGCAGACACTAAAGAATGGAGGTGGGTGTGTAGCATTTAGCCTATTAAAGGATCTACATGTGTTGACTTTGATCACCAAGTAAAACTTTTATAAGAATACATGACTTATCAGGAGGTGGTGGTGGAGAGAGGGGGAGAAAACCTCATGGGGGACAGGAAGTCCTATGGCGTGGGGCAAGACTCTGAAACTTACATAAAGAGGACGCAAACCTTGTGGGGAGGAAAGAGATACTGAACTTTCTAGAAAGAGAACAATACTAGGTGTGGTGTGTGTGTGTAGACAAGAGAAATAATCTTGTAAAGGAATGACATGAATCCTGTTTGGGGGGGGGGGGGGGGGGCGCGACTGACAATAAAACTTGTAGAGAGATTGAAACCTGGGGGTGAGGGATGGAGTGGAGCTGGAGACACCGAAACGTGTAGAAAGAAGACCCAAAACCTGGTGGTGGGGGGAGGGGGGGGGGGGTTAGAGAAACTCAAGAGTCTTAGAAAGATAAGAGACAGCAAATCTTGTTGAAAGAGGAAGTGATATCCTGTCAAATGGGCTGGGATGAAGAAGCGACAAAGAACTTGGTGGAAATGGACATAAAACTCTTTAACGGGGGGGGGGGGGGGGGGGGGAGGAGGAGGTAGAAACACGAACATTATAGCAAGAGGACACAAAACCCTCAAGGGAAAGGAGACACTAAATCTTAGAAAGAAGACCGTAACCTTGGATTGAGGAGGAAATGGCATCGAACCCTACAGATAAAGAAGGCAAGTCATTGTGGGGAAGGGGGGGGGGGGGGGGGGGGGATACCAACTTCACTGAAAGTGGGCACGAAACATGGACTGGAGTAGGGGATGAAATATCTAACCTTACAGGAGGACACAAAAAGCCGCAGGGTAGGGGACGGGGGGGGAAGAGGAGACACTGAACCTTATATAAAGAGGATATATAACCTTGTTTGGAGTAAAGATACACCAAACCCAATTGAAAGAGGACACGAAACCCTGGGTGTATGTATGTATGTGTGTGTGTGTGTGTGTGTGTGTGTGTGTGTGTGTGTGTGTGTGTGTGTATGTGGGAGGGGAGAGGGGGGAGTGCGAGAAGGTGGAAAAGACACTGCAGATTAAAGAAAGACACCAAAACCTGGCAAGGCAGAAAAAGACCACTACAACTGTAGGGGGTAGGGGGGAAGACACTGAACAGAAATGGAGAAGACACTACATCTCAGAAAAAGGGCAAAAGACAGAGGGGAAGATACAAAGCTTTACAGAAAGCAGACATTAAAGAATTAAGACGGATGTAAGGCATGAAACCAATTAAAGGATCTACATGTCGACTTTGATCACCATGTAAAACCTTTAAAAGAATAAGGGAAAGATAAGTTACTGTGAGGAAGGCCGGGAAGGGAGGGGGGGGGGGGGGGGGAGTTTACCAAATCTGAAAAATGGCATGAAACATGGAGGGGATTAGGGGATGGGGCAAAAGCGGTATGGAACCTTATAGAAAGACGATATGAAACACTGGAGGGGAAGGGGTGAATGGAAGAGGAGACATCGACTCTCACATACAGAAGGTATCAAATCTTGTTTGGTGTGTAAAGATCCATTGAACCCTATTGAAAGAGGGCATGAAACCCTAGGAAAGGGAGGGGGGGGGGGGGCTTACGGAAAGAGGACCCCAAAACCTGGCAAGTCAGAAAAAGACTAATGGAAAGACACTACAGCTGTAGGCGGAAAGACACTTAACGTTACAGAAATAGAACACTAAAGCCTGGGCAGTGGTGGAGAAGAGGAAAGAGGACTAAAGACAGAGGGGGAGATACAAAATCTTACAGAAATCAGACACTAAAAGAATGGGGTTGGGTATGTGGGATTTGGACTACCAAAGGATCTACATGTTGACTTTGATCACCATGTACAACCTTATAAGAAGAAAACATGCCTCATTGGGAAGAAGTGGTGGAGAGTGGGAGAGAAACATCTCATAGGGTACACGAAAGTCTGTGGCATTGGGAGGGGTAATACCAAACTTCATTTAAAGAGAGCATTAAACACGGAGTGAAGTGGGGGAAGAGATATTCAACCTTACAGGAAGAGGACACGAAAAGCTGGAGGGGAGTGAGTGGACGGAAGAGGAGGCATCAAACCTACATAAGGAAGATATATAAACTTATTTGGTATAAAGATACACCAAACCCAATTGAAAGAGAGGAGACGAAATTCTGGGGTGTGTGTGTGTGTGTGTGTGTGTGTGTGTGTGTGTGTGTGTGTGTGTGCGTGTGCGTGCGTGCGTGCGTGCGTGCGTGTGAAAGCGCAAGGAGGTCGAAGACACCAAACCTTATAGAAAGAGGAAACATGCAAAGCAGGAAAAGACCAACAGAAGGACACTACAGCTGCCAGGGGAAAGACACTCGATGCTACAGAAATAGAACACCAATGCCCGAGTGGTGGAGAAGACACTACATCTCAGAAAGAGGACAGAGTCTGAGAGGGTGAGATACAAACGCCTTATAGAAAGCAGACACTAAAGAATGGAGGCGTGTGTGTGTGTGTGTGTGTGTGTGTGTGTGTGCGTGTGTGTGTGTGGCATTTAGCCTATTAAAGGATCTACATGTTGACTTTGATCACCATGTAAAACCGTCATAAGAGTAACAGAAAGACGACAACCTGTGAGGAAGTCCGGGAGGAGTGGGGGGGGGGGGGGGGGGGGGGGGGGGAGGGGGCGAGAAATTCCAAATCTGATCTGACCCAAAAAATGGCACGGAACGCGGAGGGGATTGGGGAATAGGGCAAGAGTATGGAACCTTACAGAAAGGGTGGATTGGGGGGATGCAGGAAGGTATCGAACCTTACAGAAAGAGGATACGAAAAGCTGGAGGAAGGGGGGGGGGGGATGTCGAACCTTTTATAAAGAGGATAAGAAAGTTTGTTTGGATTAAAGATACACTGAACCCTATTGAAAGAGGACATGAAACCCTTTTTTGTCGGGGGGGGGGGAGGAGGATGAAGACACCAAACCTTATAGAAAGAGGACACCAAAACCTGACAAGGGAGAAACACACTAATGAAAGAAGGACACTACAACTGTTGGGGGGGAAAGACGGAAATATAACACTAAAGCCTGGATAGTGGTGGAGAAGACATTCAGAAAGAAGACAAAAGAAAGAGGGGGAGATACCAAGGCCTATTAGAAAGCAGACACTAAAGAATGGAGATGGGGTGTGAGGCATAAGGCCTATTAAAGGATCTACATGTTGACTTTGATCACCATGTAAAACCTTTTTAAGAATACGAGAAAGATAAGTTACTGTGTGGAAGATGGGGGGGAGAGATGGCGGGTGACCGAAAGATGGAACCAATCTGATGGGGGATGGTGGAAGAGGTGTCCAACCTTATAAAATGGGAAGACAGTCACCATTACAGAAATAGGCCACTGAAGCCTGGGTAGTGGTGGAGAAGACACTACATCTCAGGAAGAGGCCAAAAGTCTGAGAGGGGGAGGTACAAAGCAAATCAGAAAGCAGACACTAAAGAATGGAGGCGTTTGTGCGGCGTTAACCCTAGTAAAGGATTTACATGTTGACTTTGATCACCATGTAAAACCTTTATAAGAATACATGACTCTTACAGGAGGTGGTTGTGGAGAGGGGAGAAAACCTCATGGGATACACGAAGCCCTATGTCGTGGGGGAGACTCCAAACGTTATTAAAAATGAGAGCAAACCTTGTGGTGAGGAAAAAGATACTGAACTTTCTAGAAAGAGAATACTAGGTGGTGTGTGTGTGTGTGTGTGTGTGTGTGTGTGTGTGGATAAGAGAAACAACCTTGTAAAGAAATGGCATGACCCTAAGGGGGCGGGGGCGTGAGTGGCAAGAAAACTTGTAGATAGATTGAAACCTAGGAGTGGGGGATGGCGTGGAGCTAGACACCGAAACGTATAGAAAGAACCCGAAAACAGAGGAAGGGGGAAGGGGGGGGGGGGGGGGCCTACAAATCTTAGAGAAAGATAAGAGACAGCAAATCTTGTTGGAAGAGAAAATGACATCCAGTCAAATGGGGTGGGGGTGAAGAAGAGACAACGAACCTGGTAGAAATGGACACAAAACCCTGTGGCAGAGGGCGGGGGATGGAGGGGGGGAGAAAAGAAATACCAAAGATTGTAGAAAGAGGACACAAAACCATTAAAGGAAAGGAGACACCAAACCTTAGAAAGAGAACACGTAACCTTGGGTAGAGGAAAAGACATCGAACCCTACAGAGAAAGAAGATATGTCATTGTGGGGAAGAGTGGGGGGATACCCAACTTCACTGAAAGAGGGCACGAAAATGGAATAGATTTAGGGGAAGAAATATCGAACCTAACAGATTAAAGGACACGGAAAGCCGCAGGGCAGGGGACGGGATGAAGAGGAGACATCAAACCTTATATAGAGAGAGCATACACAAACTTGTTTGGTATAAATACATCAGACCCAAATGAAAGAAGACATGAAACCCTAGGTGTATGCGTGTGTGTGTGTGGGGGGGGGGGGGGAGTGCGAGAAGAAGGTACAAGAGACACTGAAACCTATAAAAAGAGGACACCAAAACATGGCAAGGCAGAAAAATACTACTGGAAGGAGAACGCTACAGCTGTAGGGGGAAGACATTCAACGTTAGAGAAATAGAATAAAAGCCTGGTAGTATTGGAGAATACACTACATCTCAGACAGAGGACAAAACACTGAGACGGGGAGATACCGAAAAAATGGCACGGAACGCGGAGGGGATTGGGGGATTGGGCAAGAGTATAGAACCTTACAGAAAGGGTGGACTGGGGGATGCAGAAAGGTATCGAACCTTACAGAAAGATACGAAAAGCTGGAGGAAGGGGGGGGGGGGGGGGGGGGGGAGATGTCGAACCTTTTATAAAGAGGATAAGAAAGCTTGTTTGGACTAAAGATACACTGAACCCTATTGAAGTGTGGACATGATTACCATGTAAAACCTTTATAAGAATACGAGAAAGATAAGTTACTGTGTGGAAGCTAGGGAGAGGTGGCGGGATACCAAACCCGACTGAAAGATGGAACGAAACATGAAGGGGATTGGGGAAGCAAGAAAACGTATAGAACCTTACAGAAAGCAGATAGGAAAAGCTGGAGGGGAGGGGGCTGGGAGAAGAAGAGACATTGAACCTTATGTAAAGAGGATATGCAAGCTTGTTTGATGTAAAGATACAAACCCTACTCAAAGAGGACATGAAACCCTGGGGGGGGGGGGGGGGGGGGGGGGGGGGCAGAGGGAGTTGAAGAGTAACCAAACCTAATGGAAAGATGACAATATAACATGGCAAGGGAGAAAAAGACCAATAGATGGAGGACTCTACAGATGCAAGGGGAACGACACTCAACGCTAAAGGAATAAGACACTAAAGCCTGTGTAGTGGTGGAAAAAGACACTACGTCTCAGAAACAGGACAAAAGACAGAGGCGCAGATACAAAGCCTATTCGAAAGCAGACCCTAAAGAACAGAGGTGGCTGTGTGACATTAAGCCTATTAAAGGATCTACATGTTGACTTTGATCACCATGTAAAACCTTTAAATAAATATGAGAGAGAAGATAAGTTACTGTGTGGAAGTCTGGAAGTCTGGGGGAATGGGGAGGGATACCAAAGCTGACTAAAAGATGGCACGAAACATTAAGGGGATTGGGGGACGGTGGAAGAGGTGTCCAACCTTACAAAATGGAAAGATAGTCACCATTACAGAAATAGGACACTGGAGCCTGGGTAGTGGTGGAGAAGACACTACATCTCGGGAAGAGGCCAAACGTCTGAGAGGGGGGGAGTACAAACCCTTATAGAAAGCAGACACTAAAGAATGCAGGCGTTTGTGTAGTGTTAACCCTAGTAAAGGATCTACATGTTGACTTTGATCACCATGTAAAGCCTTTATAAGAACACATGACTCTTAAAGGAGGTGGCTGTGGAGAGGGGGGAGAAAACTTCATAGGGTACACGAAGCCCTATGGTGTGTGTTAGACTCCAAACCTTATTACAAACAACAGCAAACATTGTGGTGAGGAAAAAGATACTGAACTTTCTAGAAAAGAAAATACTAGGTGGTGTGTGTGTGTGTGTGTGTGTGTGTGTGTGGATAAGAGAAACAACCTTGTAAAGAAATGACATGAACCCTAAGGGGGCGGGGCGCGAGTGGCAAGTAAACTTGTAGAGAGATTGAAAACTAGGAGTGGGGGATGCGTCGAGCTAGAGACACAGAAACGTATAGAAAGAAGACCCGAAACCAGAGGAAGGGGGAGGGGGAACACCAAATCTTAGAGAAAGATAAGAGACAGCAAATCTTGTTGGAAGATAAAATGATATCCAGTCAAATGGGGTGGGGGGTGAAGACGAGACAACGAACCTGGTAGAAAGGGACACAAAACCCTGTGGCAGAGGGCGGGGGTAGGGGGGAATAAAGAAGCACCAAACATTATAGAAAGAGGACACAAAAACCATTAAGGGAAAGGAGACATCAAACCTTAGAAGAGAACACGCAGCCTTGGGTAGAGGAAAAGACAGCAAAACCTACGGAGAAAGAAGGTATGTCATTGTGGAGAAGAGTGGGGGATACCCAACTTCATTGAAAGAGGGCACGAACATGGAATAGGTTAGGGGAAGAAATATCGAATCTTACAGAAAAAAGGACACAGAAAGCCGCAGGGCAGGGGACGGGATTAAGAGGACACATCAAACCTTATATAAAGAGTATATACAAACTTGTTTGGTATAAAGATACATCAGACCCAATTGAAAGCAGACATGAAACCCTAGGTGTGTGTGTGTGTGTGTGTGTGTGTGTGTGGGGGGGGGGGGGGGGTCGTGAATGCAGAAGAGACACTGAAGCTTATAAAAAGAGGATACGAAAACATGGCAAGGCAGAAAAAAAAGACTAATGGAAGGAGGACACTACAGCTGCAGGGGGAAGACATTCAATGTTACAGAAATAGAATAAACGCCTGAGTAGTATTGGAGAAGACACTACATCTCAGACAGAGGACAAAACACCGAGACGGGGAGATACGAAACCTTATAGAAAGTAGACACTAAAATATGAAGGCGGGTGTGAGGCATTAAACCAATTAAAGGATCTACATGTTGACTTCGATCACTATGTAAAACCTTTAAAAGAATAAAAGATAGGTTACTGTAAGGAAGGCTGGTGAGGGGGCGTACCAAATCTGAAAAAATGGCATGAAACATGGAATTCGGGGATGGGGCCAGAGGTATGGAATCTTTTAGAACGATAAGAAAAGCTGGAGGGGAAGGGGTGGATGGAATAGGAGACACCGTCTCTTACATAAAGAAGGTATATCAGCTTGTTTGGGGTAAAGATACACTGAACCCTACTGAAAGAGGGCATGAAACCCTGGGTATGGGGGGGGGGGGACTTATGGAAAGAGGACCCCAAAACCTGGCAAGACAGAAAAGACTAATGGAAAGACACTACAGCTGCGCGGGGAAAGACTCAACATTACAGAAAATAGAACACCAAAGCCTGGGTAGTGGTGGAGAAGACATTACGCCTCAGTAAGAGGACAAAAGACAGAGGGGGAGATACATAGCCTTACAGAAAGCAGACACTAAAGAATGGAGATGTGTGTGTGGCATGAAGCCTATTAAAGGATCTACATGTTGACTTTGATCACCATGTAAAACCTTTATATGAATACATGACTTATCAGGAGACGGTGGTGGACAGTGGGGTACAGAAAACCGTATGGCGTGGGGCGGGAGGGATACCAAAATTCACTGAAAGAGAGCACGAAACACGGAGTGGGGGGGGGGGGGGGGGGGGGAGAGAAGAGAGATTGACCGTACAGAAAGAGGACACGAACAGCTGGAGAGGAGAGAGTGGACGGAAGAGGAGACACCAAACCTTACATAAAGAGGATATACAAACTGTTTGGTATATAAACATACAGCAAACCCAATTGAAATAGCACACGAAACCTTGGTGTGTGAGTGTGTGTGTGTGTGTGTGTGTGTGCAAGTGTGTGTGTGTGTGTGTGTGTGTGTGTGTGTGTGTGTGTGTGTGTGTGTGTGCAAGTGTGTGTGTGCGTGTGTGTGTGTGTGTGTGTGTGTGTGTGTGTGTGTGTGTGTGTGTGTGTGTATGTATGTATGTGTGTGTGTGTGTGCAAGTGTGTGTATATAGAGTTTAAGAAGGTGGAAGACACCAAACCTTATAGAAAGAGGACACCAAAACATGCTAGGCAGGAAAAGATCAATGGAATGACACTACAGCTGCCCGGGGAAAGACACTCAACGTTACAGACATAGAACATGAAAGCCTGGGTAGTGGTGGAGGAATTTCAGGAGGAGGCCAAAGACTGAGAGGGGCAGAAACAAAGCCTTACAGAAAGCAGTCACTAAAGAATGGAGACAGGAGCGAGGGCATTAACCTGTCAAAGGATCTGCATGTTGACTTTCATCACCATGTAAAACCTTCATTAGAGTAACAGAAAGATAACCTCCTGTGAGGAAGGCCTGGAGGAGTGGGATGGGGGGGGGGGGCGGAGAGAGAAATACCAAATCTGACCGAAAAAATGGCACGGAACGTGGAGGGGATTGGGGGATAGGGCAAGACTATGGAACCTTACAGAAAGGGTGGATTGGGGGATGCAGGAAGGCATCGAACCTTACAGAAAGATACGAAAAGCTGGAGGAAGGGGGGGGGGGGGATGTCGAACCTTTTATAAAGAGGATAAGAAAGCTTGTTTGGACTAAAGATACATTGAACCCTATTGAAAGAGGACATGAAACCTTTTTTTTTTTTTGGGTGGGGGGAAGGGGTGGGGAGGGGGGAGGAATGGCAGTGCGAGGAGGAGGTTAAAGACACCAAACCTTATAGAAAGACAGACACCAAAACCTGACAAGCGAGAAACACACTAATGGAAGAAGGACACTACAACTGTTGGGGGAAAGACAGAAATATAACACTAAAGCCTGGATAGTGGTGGAGAAGACATTCATTCAGAAAGAAGACGAAAGAAAGAGGGGGAGATACAAGGCCTATTAGAAAGCAGACACTAAAGAATGGAGATGGTGTGTGAGGCATTAGGCCTATCAAAGGATCTACATGTTGACTCTGATCACCATGTAAAACCTTATAAGAATAGGAGAAAGATAAGTTACTGTGTGGAAGCTAGGGAGAGGTGGCGGGATACCAAACCTGACTGAAAAGATGGAACGAAAAACATGAAGGAGATTTGGGGGAGCAAGAAAAACGTATCGAACCTTACAGAAAGCAGATAGGAAAAGCTGGAGGGGAGGGGGCTGGGGGGAAGAAGAGACATTGAACCTTATGTAAAGAGGATATGTAAGCTTGTCTGATGCAAAGATACACCAAACCTATTCAAAGAGGACATGAAACCCTGGGGGGGGGGGGGGGGGGGGGGGGGGGGAAGAGAGGGAGGTGGAAGAGTCACCAAACCTAACGGAAAGATGACAACATAACCTGGCAAGGGAGTAAAAGACCAACAGATGGAGGACTCTACAGATGCAGGGGAAAAAGACACTGAACGTTACAGGAATAGGACACTAAAGCCTGTGTAGTGGTGGAGAAGACACTACATCTCAGAAAGAGGACAAAGGGCAGAGGGGGAGATACAAAGCCTATTCGAAAGCAGACCCTAAAGAACAGAGGTGGGTGTGTGGCATTAAGCCTATTAAAGGATCTACATGTTGACTTTGATCACCATGTAAAACCTTTAAATAAATATGAGAAAGAAGATAAGCTACTGTGTGAATGTCTGGGGAATGGGGGAGGGATACCAAAGCTGACTGAAAGATGGCATGAAACATTAAGGGGACGGGGGATGGTGGAAGAGGTGTCCAACATTACATAAAGAAGATACGAAAAGCTGGAGGGGAGGGAGAAAAAAGACCAATGGATGGGAGGACTCTGCAAAATGGAAAGACACTCACCATTACAGAAATAGGACACTAAAGCCAGGGTAGTGGTGGAAAAGACACTACGTCTCAGGAAGAGGCCAAAAGTCTGAGAGGGGGAGGTACAAAGCCAATCAGAAAGCAGACACTAAAGAATGGAGGCGTTTGTGTGTGGCATTAAGCCTAGTAAAGGATCTACATGTTGACTTTGATCACCATGTAAAATCTTTATAAGAATACAGGAGGTGGTTATGGAGAGGGGGGAGAACCCTCTTGGGGTACACAAAGCCCTATGTCGTGGGGGAGACTCAAAACCTACTAAAAAGGACAGCAAATCTTGTGGTGAGGAAAAAGATACTGAACTTTCTAGAAAGAGAATACTATGTGTGGTGTGGTGTGTGTGTGTGTGTGTGTATGTGTGTGTGTGTGTGGATAAGAGAAACAACCTTGTAAAGAAATGACATGAACCCTAAGGGGGCGGGGCGTGAGTGGCAAGAAAACTTGTAGACAGATTGAAACCTAGGAGTGGGGGATGGCGTGGAGCTAGACACCGAAACATATAGAAAGAAGACCCGAAACCAGAGGAAGGGGGAAAGGGGGGGTGGGGGCTACAAATCTTATAGAAAGATAAGAGACAGCAAATCTTGTTGGAAGAGAAAATGACATCCAGTCAAATGGGGTGGGGGTGAAGAAGAGATAACGAACCTGGTAGAAATGGACACAATACCCTGTGGCAGAGGGCGGGGGAGGGAGGGGGAGAAAAGAAATACCAAAGATTGTAGAAAGAGGACACAAAAGCATTAAAGGAAAGGAGACGCCCAACCTTAGAATGAGAACACGTAACCTTGGGTAGAGGAAAAGACATCGAACCCTACAGAGAAAGAAGGTATGTCATTGTGGGGAAGAGTGAGGGATACCCAACTTCACTGAAAGAGGGCACGAAAATGGAATAGGTTAGGGGAAGAAATATCGAACCTTGCAGAAAAAGGACACGGAAAGCTTCAGGGCAGGGGACGGGATGAAGAGGAGGACATCAAACCTTATATAGAGAGCATACACAAGCTTGTTTGGTATAAAGATACATCAGACCCAAATGAAAGAAGACATGAAACCCTAGGTGTATGCGTGTGTGTGTGTGGGGGGGGGGGGGGAGGGGGGGAGTGGAGAAGGTACAAGAGACACTGTAACTTATAAAAAGAGGACACCAAAACATGGCAAGGCAGAAAAATACTACTGGAAGGAGAACGCTACAGCTGTAGGGGGAAGACATTCAACGTTAGAGAAATAGAATAAAAGCCTGGGTAGTATTGGAGAATACACTACATCTCAGACAGAGGACAAAACACTGAGACGGGGAGATACCGAAAAAATGGCACGGAACGCGGAGGGGATTGGGGGATTGGGCAAGAGTATAGAACCTTACAGAAAGGGTGGACTGGGGGATGCAGAAAGGTATCGAACCTTACAGAAAGATACGAAAAGCTGTAGGAGGGGGGGGGGGGGGGGGGGGGGGAGATGTCGAACCTTTTATAAAGAGGATAAGAAAGCTTGTTTGGACTGAAGATACACTGAACCCTATTGAAAGAGGACATGATTACCATGTAACACCTTTATAAGAATACGAGAAAGATAAGTTACTGTGTGGAAGCTAGGGAGAGGTGGCGGGATACCAAACCTGACTGAAAGATGGAACGAAACATGAAGGGGATTGAGGGGAGTAAGAAGACATATTGAACCTCACAGAAAGCAGATAGGAAAAGCTGGAGGGGAGGGGGCTGGGAGAAGAGACATTGAACCTTATGTAAAGAGGATATGCAAGCTTGTCTGATGTAAAGATACTAACCCTACTCAAAGAGGACATGAAACCCTGGGGGTGGGGGGTGGGGGTGGGGGCAGAGGGAGTTGAAGAGTAACCAAACCTAACGGAAAGATGACAATATAACATGGCAAGGGAGAAAAAGACCAATAGATGGAGGACTCTACAGATGCAAGGGGAACGACACTCAACGCCACAGGAATAAGACACTAAAGCCTGTGTAGTGGTGGAGAAGACACTACGTCTCAGAAACAGGACAAAAGACAGAGGCGCAGATACAAAGCCTATTCGAAAGCAGACCTAAAGAACAGAGGTGAGTGTATGACATTAAGCCTATTAAAGGATCTACATGTTGACTTTGATCACCATGTAAAACCTTTAAATAAATATGAGAGAGAAGATAAGTTACTGTGTGGAAGTCTGGAAGTCTGGGGGAATGGGGAGGGATACCAAAGCTGACTAAAAGATGGCACGAAACATTAAGGGGATTGGGGGATGGTGGAAGAGGTGTCCAACCTTACAAAATGGAAAGATAGTCACCATTACAGAAATAGGACACTGGAGCCTGGGTAGTGGTTGAGAAGACACTACATCTCGGGAAGAGGCCAAACGTCTGAGAGGGGGGAGTACAAACCCTTATAGAAAGCAGACACTAAAGAATGCAGGCGTTTGTGTAGTGTTAACCCTAGTAAAGGATCTACATGTTGACTTTGATCACCATGTAAAACCTTTATAAGAACACATGACTCTTAAAGGAGGTGGCTGTGGAGAGGGGGAGAAAACTTCATAGGGTACACGAAGCCCTATGGTGTGTGTTAGACTCCAAACCTTATTACAAACACAACAGCAAACATTGTGGTGAGGAAAAAGATACTGAACTTTCTAGAAAGAAAATACTAGGTGGTGTGTGTGTGTGTGTGTGTGTGTGTGTGTGTGTGTGGATAAGAGAAACAATCTTGTAAAGAAATGACATGAACTCTAAGGGGGCGGGGCGCGAGTGGCAAGTAAACTTGTAGAGAGATTGAAACCTAGGAGTGGGGGATGCGTCGAGCTAGAGACACAGAAACGTATAGAAAGAAGACCCGAACCAGAGGAAGGGGGAGGGGGAACACCAAATCTTAGAGAAAGATAAGAGACAGCAAATCTTGTTGGAAGATAAAATGATATCCAGTCAAATGGGGTGGGGGTGAAGACGAGACAACGAACCTGGTAGAAAGGGACACAAAACCCTGTGGCAGAGGCGGGGGGTAGGGGGGAATAAAGAAGCACCAAACATTATAGAAAAAAGGACACAAAACCATTAAGGGAAAGGAGACATCAAACCTTAGAAGAGAACACGCAGCCTTGGGTAGAGGAAAAGACAGCAAAACCTACGGAGAAAGAAGGTATGTCATTGTGGAGAAGAGTGGGGGATACCCAACTTCATTGAAAGAGGGCACGAACATGGAATAGGTTAGGGGAAGAAATACCGAATCTTACAGAGAAAAGGACACAGAAAGCCGCAGGGCAGGGGACGGGATTAAGAGGACACATCAAACCTTATATAAAGAGTATATACAAACTTGTTTGGTATAAAGATACATCAGACCCAATTGAAAGCAGACATGAAACCCTAGGTGTATGTGTGTGTGTGTGTGTGTGTGGGGGGGACGTGAATGCAGAAGAGACACTGAAGCTTATAAAAAGAGGACACGAAAACATGGCAAGGCAGAAAAAAGACTAATGGAAGGAGGACGCTACAGCTGCAGGGGGAAGACATTCAATGTTACAGAAATAGAATATAAACGCCTGAGTAGTATTGGAGAAGACACTACATCTCAGACAGAGGACAAAACACCGAGACGGGGAGATACGAAACCTTATAGAAAGTAGACACTAAAATATGAAGGCGGGTGTGAGGCATTAAACCAATTAAAGGATCTACATGTTGACTTCGATCACTATGTAAAACCTTTAAAAGAATAAAAGATAGGTTACTGTAGGGAGGGCTGGTGAGGGGGCGTACCAAATCTGAAAAAAAAAATGGCATGAAACATGGAATTCGGGGATGGGGCCAGAGGTATGGAATCTTTTAGAACGATAAGAAAAGCTGGAGGGGAAGGGGTGGATGGAATAGGAGACACCGTCTCTTACATAAAGAAGGTATATCAGCTTGTTTGGGGTAAAGATACACTGAACCCTACTGAAAGAGGGCATGAAACCCTGGGTATGGGGGGGGGGGGGGGGGGGACTTATGGAAAAGAGACCCCAAAACCTGGCAAGACAGAAAAGACTAATGGAAGGACACTACAGCTGCGCGGGGAAAGACTCAACATTACAGAAATAGAACACCAAAGCCTGGGTAGTGGTGGAGAAGACATTACGCCTCAGTAAGAGGACAAAAGACAGAGGGGGAGATACATAGCCTTACAGAAAGCAGACACTAAAGAATGGAGATGTGTGTGTGGCATGAAGCCTATTAAAGGATCTACATGTTGACTTTGATCACCATGTAAAACCTTTATATGAATACATGACTTATCAGGAGACGGTGGTGGACAGTGGGGTACACAAAACAATATGGCGTGGGGCGGGAGGGATACCAAAATTCACTGAAAGAGAGCACGAAACACGGAGTGGGGGGGGGGGGGGGGGGGGAGAAGAGAGAGATTGACCGTTACAGAAAGAGGACACGAACAGCTGGAGAGGAGAGAGTGGACGGAAGAGGAGACACCAAACCTTACATAAAGAGGATAAACAAACGTGTTTGGTATAAACATACAGCAAACCCAATTGAAATAGCACACGAAACCTTGGTGTGTGTGTGTGTGTGTGTGTGTGTGTGTGTGTGTGTGTGTGTGTGCAAGGTGTGTGTGTGTGTGTGCAAGTGTGTGTGTGCGTGTGTGTGTGTGTGTGTGTGTGTGTGTGTGTGTGTATGTGTGTGTGTGTGTGTGTGTATGTATGTATGTGTGTGTGTGTGTGTGCAAGTGTGTGTATATAGAGTGCAAGAAGGTGGAAGACACCAAACCTTATAGAAAGAGGATACCAAAACATGCAAGGCAGGAAAGGATCAATGGAATGAAACTACAGCTGCCCGGGAAAGACACTCAACGTTACAGACATAGAACATGAAAGCCTGGGTAGTGGTGGAGGAATTTCAGGAGGAGGCCAAAGACTGAGAGGGGCAGAAACAAAGCCTTACAGAAAGCAGTCACTAAAGAATGGAGACAGGAGCGAGGCATTAAACCTGTCAAAGGATCTGCATGTTGACTTTCATCACCATGTAAAACCTTCATTAGAGTAACAGAAAGATAACCTCCTGTGAGGAAGGCCTGGAGGAGTGGGATGGGGGGGGGGGGGGGGGGGGGGGCGGAGAGAAATACCAAATCTGACCGAAAAAAATGGCACGGAACGTGGAGGGGATTGGGGGATAGGGCAAGACTATGGAACCTTACAGAAAGGGTGGATTTGGGGATGCAGGAAGGCATCGAAACCTACAGAAAGGTACGAAAAGCTGGAGGAAGGGGGGGGGGGGATGTCGAACCTTTTATAAAGAGGATAAGAAAGCTTGTTTGGAGTAAAGATACATTGAACCCTATTGAAAGAGGACATGAAACCTTTTTTTTGGTGGGGGGAAGGGGTGGGGAGGGGGAGGAATGGCAGTGCGAGGAGGATGTTAAAGACACCAAACCTTATAGAAAGTCACCAAAACCTGACAAGCGAGAAACACACTAATGGAAGAAGGACACTACAACTGTTGGGGGGGAAAGACGGAAATATAACACTAAAGCCTGGATAGTGGTGGAGAAGACATTGAGAAAGAAGACAAAAGAAAGAGGGGAGAGATACAAGGCCTATTAGAAAGCAGACACTAAACAATGGAGATGGGTGTGAGGCATTAGGCCTATCAAAGGATCTACATGTTGACTCTGATCATCATGTAAAACCTTTATAAGAATACGAGAAAGATAAGTTACTGTGTGGAAGTTGGGGAGAGGTAACGGGATACCAAACCTGACTGAAAAGATGGAACGAAACATGAAGGAGATTGGGGGAGCAAGAGGAGGTATCGAACCTTACAGAAAGCAACAAACAAACCCTACTCAAAGAGGGCATGAAACCCTGGGGGGGGGGGGGGGGGGGGGGGGGTTGCGGTGAGGGGTGGGCAGAGGGAGGTTGAAGAGTCACCGAACCTAACGGAAAGATGACAACATAACATGGGCAAGGGAGGGAAAAAGACCAATAGATGGAGGACTCTACAGCTGCTGGGGGGAAAGACACTCAACGTTACAGGAATAGATGACTAAAGCCTGTGTAGTGGTGGAGAAGACACTACGTCTCAGAAAGAGGACAAAAGACAGAGGGGGAGGTACAAAGCCTATTCAAAAGCAGACCCTAAAGAACAGAGGTGGGTGTGTGACATTAAGCCGATTAAAGGATCTACATGTTGACTTTGATCATCATGTAAAACCTTTAAATAAATATGAGAAAGAAGATAAGTTACTGTGTGGAAGTCTGGGGGAATGGGGGAGGGATACCAAAGCCAACTGAAAGATGGCGTGAAACATTAAGGGGATTGGAAGATGGTGGGAGAGGTGTCCAACCTTGCAGAAAGAAGACACGAAAAGCTGGAGGGGAGGGAGAAAAAGACTAATGGATTGAGGACTCTACAAAATGGAAAGACAGAAAAAGAACTAAAGCCAGGGTAGTGGGGGAGAAGACACTACATGTCAGGAAGAGGCCAAACCTCTGAGAGGGGGAGGTACAAACCCTTATAGAAAGCAGACACTAAAGAATGGAGGCGTTTGTGTGACATTAAGCCTGGTAAAGGATCTACATGTTGACTTTGATCACCATGTAAAACCTTTATAAGAATACATGACTCTTACAGGAGGTGGCTGTGGAGGGGGGAGAAAACCTCGTGGGGTACACATATAAACATGTTTGTTATAAAGATAAACCTACCCAACTGAAAGAGGACACAAAACCCTGGTGTGTGTGTGTGTGTGTGCGTGTGTGTGTGTGTGTGTGTGTGTGTGTGTGTGTGTGTGTGTGTGTGTGTGTTTGGTGCGAGAAGGTGAAAGACACCAAACCTTACTGAAAGAGGACACCAAAACATGCAAGGCAGAAAAAGACCAATGAAAGGACACTACAGCTTCCAGGGAAAGACACTCAACATTACAGAAATAGAACATGAAAGCCTAGGTAGTGGTGGAGAAGACTGAGGCAGAGGCCGAAGACTGAGAGGAAGATACAAAGCCCTATAAAAAGCAGACACTAAAGAATGAAGGCAGGTGTGTGGCATTAAGCCTATCAAAGGATCTACATGTTGACGTTGATCATGTAAAACCTTTATTAGAACGCACTAGTTAGGAGATGGTGGTGTAGAGTAGGAGAAAACCTCATGGGGTACACAAAACCCTATGGCGTGGGGTGGGAGGGATACCCAAAATTCACTGAAAGAGAGCACGAAACATGGAGTGGAGGGGGGGGGAGGGGGTGGAAAGAGATATTGAACCTTACAGAAAGAGGACACACACAAAAAGCTTGAGGGGAGGGTGTGGAAAGAAGAGGAGACATCAAACCTTACACAAAGAGGATATATAAATTTGTTTGGTATAAACATACACTAACCCAATTGAAAGAGCACAAAAAACCCGTGTGTGTGTGTGTGTGTGTGTGTGTGTGTGTGTGTGTGTGTGTGTGTGTGTGTGTGTGCGTGTGTATGTGGATATGTGTGCGTGTGCGCGTGCGTGCGTGTGTAATGCAAGAAGGTGGAAGACACCAAACCTTCTAAAAAGAGGACGCCAAAACATGCAGGGCTGGAACAGATTATTGGAATGACTCTACAGCTGCTGGTGGGAAAGAAAGACACAGAAATAGAACATGAAAGCCTGGGTAGTGGTGGAGAAGACACTACATCTCAGGAAGAGGCCAAAGACAGAGAGGGCAGAAACAAAGCCTTACAGAAAGCTTGTCACTAAAGATTGGAAACAGGTGCGAGGCATTAAACCTATCAAAGGATCTAAACGTTGACTTTGATCATCATGTAAAGCCTTTATAAGAATACGAGAAAGAAGTTTACTGTGAGGAAGCCAGTGGGGAGCGGGGGGGGGAGTTGGTGGTGAGACACACCAAACCTGACTGAAAGATGGCACGTAACATGGAGGGGATTGGGGGGCGGGAAGAAACCTTACAGAAAAGAGAAGACGAAAACTTTGGTGTGAGGGGGTGGGGGTGTGTGTGTGTGTGTGGTGTGTGTGTGTGTGTTGTGTGTGTGTGTCTGCGCGCGCAAGAAGGTGGAAGACGCTAAAACTTATAGAAAGAGGGACACCAAAACACTCAAGCAGATAAAGATCAACGGAAGGACACTATAGATGTAGAGGGAAGACTTAAAAACGTTACAGAATATATTACTGTGTAAAGCCAGGGGGTAGTGGTGGAGGAAGACACTAAGTCTCAGAAAGAGGACAAAAGACAGAGGGGGAGGTGGAAGACAAACCCTAACAGAAAGCAGACACTAAAGAAATGGGATGGGAGGGGAAAAAGTGTGGGATTTGGACTCTGCAAAATGGAAAGACACTACACCATTACTTTGAAATAGAACATGTAAAACCTGGGGTAGTGGTGGGAATACATACGATTGGTTATCTCAGGAAGAGGGTGGAAGTCTGAGAGGGGGAAGTACAAAGTAGAATCAGAAAAACAGACACTTAGCAATGGTGGTGTGTGTGTGGCATTAAGTGTGTGTGTGTGATCTACATGTGTGTGTTTGATCACCAAAACCTTTTAAAGAGAATGACATGAGTGAAGTACAGGAAAGGTGAACCTTACAGAAAGAGGACACGAAACCCTCTGGAGGTACACGGAGTGGATGGAAGAGGACAGAAAGAGGATTATAAAACATGTTTGGTATAAAGATAGACCAAAAAGAATGAAAAGAGTACATAGAAACCTGGTGTGTGGTGTGTGTGTGTGTGTGTGTGTGTGTGTGTGTGGAGTGCAAGGAGATGTAAAGAAATGACACCAACCTTAAGGGAAAGAGGAAACATGCCAGGGGAAAGACACTCGATGCTACAGAAAGAGAACACCAATATGCTCTGGATAGTGGTGGAGCTAGACCGAAACATATCATCAGAGAGAGGACCAGAGGAATGTGGAAGGGCGACATACAAAAACCGCCTAAAGAAAGCTCACTAAAGAATGGAGACAAAAGGATCCACATGTTGACTTTGACCACATGTAAAACCTTCATTAGATAAACAGAAAGATAACACCTGTCATTTAGGCCGGGAGGAGTGGCGGGGGAGGGGGGGGGGGGCAGGGGGGGGGGAGAGAGAGAAATAGGAAATCTGACCGAAAAAAATGGCACAAAACGTGGAGGGGATTGGGGGATAGGGAAGAGTATGGGGGAGAAAGGGCGGGATGGGGGGACCTTGGTAAGGTAAAAACATCGCAGAAAGACGAGAAAAGAAGATATGTCCATTATGGGGAAGAGTGTAAGGAATACCAGCTGGTTGAAAGAGGGCACGAAAATGGAATAGAAAGAGGGAAGAAACTTTTATTTTATTTGTTTTTTTTTGTTGGACACGGGGGGGGGGGGGGGGGGGACGGGATGAAGAGAGACATCAAATCTTATATAGAGACACCAAATTGTTTGGTATAAAGAGACATGGACGACCAAAATAATGAAAGCGAGAAAAACCTAGGTGTACGTGTGTGTGGGGTTGTTTTTTGGGGGGGGGGGGCGGGCGGGGAAAACTAAAGGGGGGATAGTGGAGGGAGAAGACACAGAAAGCTTACAAAAGAAAGAGGGGAGATACAAAAGCATGGCAAGGAGAAAAAGACTAATGGGGAAGGAGGAAGATGGGTGTAGGCAGCTTAGTGGGGAGAAGACAAGGATGTACATGTTGACTAGAATGATCACCATGGGTAGTAGTCGGAAGACACGAGAAATCAGACAGAGGACAAAAGAAGTTGTGGAGAGAGACGGGATACAAAGCCTGACTGAAAAAAGTGGAACAAAAACGAATGGGGATTGGGTGTGAGGCAAGAAAACCATTAAAGGACCTTACATGTCGACTTTGATAGGAATGTAAAAACTTTAAAAGAGGGGGAGAGAAAGAGAGGGTTACTGTGAGAAGGCCATCGAGGAGGAGGGGCGGGGTTACCAAATAATAAAAAAAGGGCATAGAATCCATGGAGGGGAATTAGGGAATGGGCATGGGGCAAGAGGTATGGAATCTTTAGAAAGATGATGATAGGGAAAAGCTGGAGGGTAATGGGGGGGAGACCCATGGAATAGGAGACATGTGATCTTACATAAAAAAAAAGCTTGCCTTTGGTGTAAGAATATGAACCCTTTAAAAAAAAGATATGAAAGTTACTGTGTGACAGGGGGGGAATGGGGGGGGATACGAAAGCTGACTGAAAGATGGGAACCATTAAGGGGACTGGGGGGATGGTGGAAGAGGTGTCCAACCTTACAGAAAGACTACGAAAATGGGGAGGGAGAAAAAGTCCAACGGATGGAGGACTCTGCAAAATGGAAAAGACACTCCACATTACAGAAATAGAACACCAAAGCCTGGGATAGTGGTGGAGAAGACACTACGCCTCAGGAAGAGGACAAAAGTCTGAGAGGGGGAAATACAAAGCCTTACAGAAAGCAGACACTAAAGAGTGGAGGTGTTGCGTGTGGCATTAAGCTTAGTAAAGGATCTACATGTTGACTTTGATCACCATGTAAAACCTTTATAAGAATACATGACTTATCAGGAGGATGGTTGTGGAGAGGGGAGAGAAAACTCATGGGGGTACACGAAGCCCTATGGCGGGGGTGGAGGGATACCAAAATTCACTGAAAAAAGGAGCACGAAACCTTGTGGTGAGGAGGGGGGGGGTAAACTTTCTAGAAAGATCGACCCTTACAGAAAGAGGATACGAAAAGCTAGAGTGAGAGTGTGGACGGAAAGAGAAAAAACCTTACATGAAGACATGATATACTAAGGGGGCGGGGTATGAATATACAACAAACCCAATAGAAAGAGCATGCGAAACCTTGGAGTGTGTGATGGTGTGTGTGGTGTGTGTGTGTGTGTGAAGACCCGAGTGCAGAGGAAGGTGGAAGGGGGGGGGGGGACTCCAAAATCTTGTAGAAAAGAGAGATACCAAAACTTGTTGGGCAGGAAAGGATCAATGGAATCAAACTGGTGGTGCCCGAGGAAGAGACAGAACGTTACCGAAATAGAACACAAAAGCCTGGGTAGTGGTGGAGGAATTTCAGGAAAAAGGCCAAAGACTGAGATTAGGGGCAGAAACAAAGACTTACAGAAAGCAGTCACTAAAGAATGGAGACAGGAGCGAGGCATTAAACCTGTCAAAAGGATAACATGTTGGGTAGATCACCAGACATAAAAACCTTACCGAGAAAGAAGATAAGTCATTATGCTGTGAGTGGGGGATACCCATGTCATTGAAAGAGGGTGTGAAAATGGGGGGGGTTAGGGGGGAAATTGCGGCGACCTTACAGAAAAAGGACACGGAAGAGGTGCAGTAACAGGGGACGGGGAAGAGGGGGATCAAAGGATAGAGAGCATACACAAATTTGTTTATAAAGAACATCGAACCCAGAAAGAGGAGACATAAAAACGTGGGTGTACGTGTGTGTGTGTGTGTGGGTGTGTGGGTGGGCGGGCGCGCGCGGGGGGGGGGGGGTGTGTGGAGTGCAAGAAGGTAGAAGAGACAGTGAATCCTTATAAAAAGAGGACACCAAAACATGGCAAGGCAGAAAAAGACCAATGGAAGGAGGACACTAAAGCTGTAAGGGAAAGACATTCATTGTTACAGACATAGAACACCACGCCTGAGTAGTGGTGGAGAAGACACTACATATCAGGAAGAGGACAAAAGACAAGTTGGAGAGATACAAAGCCTGTAGAAAGTCGACACTAAAGAATGGCGGTGGGCGTGTGAGGCATTAAACCTATCAAAGGATCTACATGTCGACTTTGATCACCATGTAAAACCTTTAAAAGAATGAGAGAAAGATAGGTACTGTGAGGAAGGCCAGTGAGAGGATGGGGGGGGGGGGGGGGGGGGGGGAGGTTACCAAATATGAAAAAAAAGGCATGAAATCATGGAGGGAATAGGGGGATGGGGCAAGAAGTATGGAACCTTTATAGAATGATATGAAAAGCTGGAGGGGAAGGGGTGGATGGAATAGGAGGACACGTCTCTTACATAAAGAATGTAATTTAAGCTTGCTTGGTGTACTGAAAGAGGACATTAAAACCCTGGGTAAGGGGGGGGGGGGGGGGGCTTATGGAAAGAGGACCCCAAAACCTGGCAAGACAGAAAAAGACTAATGGAAGGACACTACAGCTGCGCGGGGAAAGACGCTCAACATTACAGAAATTGAACACCAAAGCCTGGATAGTGGTGGAGAAGACATTACGCCTCAGTAAGAGGACAAAAGACAGAGGGGGAAATACATAGCCTTACAGAAAGCAGACACTAAAGAGTGGAGGTGTGCGTGTGGCATTAAGCCCATTAAAGGATCTACATGTTGACTTTGATCACCATGTAAAACCTTTATAAGAATACATGATTTATCAGGGAGATGGTGGTCGAGAGGGGGAGAAAATCTCATGGTGGGACACGAAGCCCTATGGCGTGGGGCGGGGGAGTGATACCAAAATTCACTGAAAGAGAGCACGAAACATGGAGTAGAGGAGGGGGGGTAGGGGAGAAGAAAGATCGACCCTTACAGAAAGAGGAGGATACGAAAAGCTAGAGAGGAGAGAGAGTGGACGGAAGAGGAGACGCAAAACCTTACATGAAGAGGATATACAAACGTGTTTGGTATAAATATACAGCAAACCCAATTGAAAGAGCATGCGAAACCTGGTGTGTGTGTGTGTGTGTGTGTGTGTGTGTGTGTGTGTGTGTGTGTGTGTGTGTGTGTGTGAGTGTGTGCAAGTGCAAGAAGGTGGAAGACACCAAACCTTGTAGAAAGAGGATACCAAAACATGCAAGGCAGGAAAGGATCAATGGAATGAAACTACAGCTGCCCGAGGAAAAAAAGACACTCAACGTTACGAAATAGAACATGAAAGCCTGGGTAGTGGTGGAGGAGGAATTTCAGGGAAGAGGCCAAAGACTGAGAGGGGCAGAAAACAAAGCCTTACAGAAAGCAGTCACTAAAGAATGGAGACAGGTGCGAGGCATTAAACCTGTCAAAAGGATATTCATGTTGACTTTGATCACCATGTAAAACCTTTATCAGAATACAAGATAAGTTGCTGTGAGGAAGCCCAGTATGTGTGTGTGTGGGGGTGTGGGGGGGGGGGGGGGGGGGGGGGGGGGGGGGAGGGGGGGGTTGGCGGCGAGGGTACCAAACCTGACTGAAAGATGGCACGTAACATGGAGGGGATTGGGGGATGCAGGATGAGGTATCAAACCTTACAGAAAGAGGAGACGAAACGTGTGTGTGTGTGTGTGTGTGTGTGTGTGTGTGTGTGTGTGTGTGTGTGCGCGCGCGCGCGTGCGTGTGCGTGTGTGTGTGAGTGCAAGAAGGTGGAAGACACTAATCCTTATAGAAAGAGGACACCAAAACACTCAAGGCAGATAAAGACCAATGGAAAGACACTAAAGCTGTAAGGGAAAGGCAACATTACAGACATAGAACACCAAAGCCTGGGTAGTGGTGGAGAAGACACTACATCTCAGGAAGAGGACAAAAGACAAGTTGGGGAGATACAAAGCCTTACAGACACTAAAGAATGGCGGTGGGCGTGTGGCATTAAGCCTATCAAAGGATCTACATGTTGACTTTGATCACCATGTAAAAACCTTTATAAGAATAAGATAAAGATAGTTACTGTGAGGAAGGCCAGTGAGGAGGGGGGGGGGGGGGGGGGGGAGGGTACCAAATATGAGAAAATGGCATGAAACATGGAGGGAACTGGGGGATGGGGCAAGAAGTATGGAACCTTATAGAATGATATGAAAAGCTGGAGGGGAAGGGGTGGATGGAATAGGAGACCTCAACATTAGAACTTGGCCTGGAGAAAGCTTAGAAGCCTGACGCCTCATTAAGGGGACAAAAGACAGAGGGGGAAAATACATAGCTTACAGAAAGCAGACACTAAAGAGTGGAGGGTGTGCGTGTGGCATTATAGCCCATTAAAGGATCTACATGTTGACTTGATCACCCTGTAAAACCTTTATAAGAATACATGATTATCAGGAGATGGTGGTCAAGAGGGGGAGAAAAATTCATTGGTGGACACGAAAAGCCCTATGGCGTGTGGGGCGGGATGCAGTCAGTGATACCAAAAATTCACTGAAAGAGGAGCACGAAACATGGGAGTAGAGGAGGGGGGTAGGGGAAGAAGAAAGATCGACCCTACAGAAAGAGGATACGAAACGCTAGAGAGGAGAGAGTGGACGGAAGAGGAGGCAAAACCTTACATGAAGAGGATATACAAAGTGTTTTGTTATTAAAATATACAGCCAAACCCAATTGAAGAGCAATGCGATACCAATACACCTTGGTGTGTGGTTGTGTGTGTGTGTGTGTTTGTGTATGTGTGTGTGTGTGTGTGTGGGTGTGTGTGTGAGTGCAAAAGGTGAGGTGCAAAAACGTGGGAAAAGACACCAAACCTTGTAGAAAGGATACCAAAACATTTGTAGAAGGCACATGAATGGCCGGAAGGATCAATGGAATGAAACTACAGCTGAAGGAAAGACACTCAACCTTACCGAAATAGAACATGAAAGCCTGGGTAGTGGTGGAGGAATTTCAGGAAGAGGCCAAAGACTGAGAGGGGGCAGAAACAAAGCCTTACAGAAAGCAGTCACTAAAAGAATGGAGACAGGTGCGAGGCATTAAACCTTTCAAAAGGAGATTCATGTTGACCTTGAGCACCATGTTAAAACCTTTATAAGAAATGTGAAGATAAGTGTTGCTGTGAGGAAGCCAGTTGTGTGTGTGTGCGTGTGTGGGGGGGGGGGGGGGGGGAGGGGGGGTGTTGGCGGCAGAGGTACCAAAACCTGACTGAAAGATGGCACGTCGTAACATGGAGGGGATTTGGGGACCCTGCAGGATGAGGTATCAAACCTTACAGAAAGAGGAGACGAACGTGTGTGTGTGGTGTGTGTGTGTGTGTGTGGGTGTGTGTGTGTGTGCGTGTGAAGAAATGGTGTGTTGTGTGGAGAGCACATACGAAGGAGGAAAAAGACATAATCACTTATAGGAAAGAAGGACACCAAAACACTCAAGGCAGATAAGGGACCAATGAGAAAGTACTAAAGCTGTAAGGGAAAGGGCACATTACAGACATAGAACACCAAAGCCTTGCAGTGGTGGAGAAGACACTACATCTCAGGAAGAGGACAAAAGACAAGTTGGGGAGAACAAAGCCTTACAGACACTAAAGAATGGCGGTGGGCGTTGTGGCATTAAGCCTATCAAAGGATCTACATGTTGACTTTGATCACCATGTAAAACCTTTATAAGAATAAGATAAAAGATAGGTTACTGTGAGGAAGGCCAGTGAGGAGGGGGGGGGGGGGAGGGTACCAAATATGAGAAAATGGCAATGAACATGGAGGGAACTGGGGGATGGGGCAAGAAGTAATGGAACCTTATAGAATGATATGAAAAGTGGAGGGGAGTGGTGGATGGAATAGGAGACACCGTCTCTTACATAAAGAATGTAAGCAAGCTTGCTGGGTTTTACTGAAAGAGGACATAAAACCCTGGGTATGGGGGGGGGGGTGGGGCTTATGGAAAGAGGGCCCAAAACCTGGCAAGACAGAAAAGACATATGAAGGACACATACAGCTGCGCGGGGGAAAGACGATTACAGACGAACAAAGCCATGGGTGGAGGGACTGCGCAGGAAAAGTGAAAATTGTGTAGTGGATGTGGCAGACCATTCCGCCTCAGTAAAGGACAAAAGACAGAGGGGGAAATTACAGCCTTACAGAAAGCAGACACTAAAGAGTGGAGGTGAGGTGTGGCATTAAGCCCATTTAAAGGATCTACATGTTGACTTTGATCACCATGTAAAACCTTATAAGAATACATTGAATTATCAGGAGATGGTGTGTCAAGAGGGGAGAAAATCTCTGGTGGGACACGAAGCCCTATGGCGTGGGGGGAACGGAGAGTCTAGGATACCAAAATTCACTGAAAAGAGAGCACGAAACATGGAGTAGAGGAGGGGGGCTAGGGGAAGAAGAAAGATCGACCCTTACAGAAGAAGAGGATCACGAAAAGCTAGAGAGGAGAGAGTGGACGGAAGAGGAGGACGAAAACCTTACATGAAGAGTATACAAAACGTGTTTGGTATAAATATACAGCAAACCCAATTGAAAGAGCATGCGAAACCTGGTGTGTGTGGTGTGGTTGTGTGTGTGTAGTGTGTGTGTGTGGGTGTGTACCATGTGTGTGTTGTGCAGAGGGCAAGAAGAAGGTGGAAGACACCAAAACTTGTAGAAGAGGATACCAAAACATGCAAGGCAGGAAAGGATCATGGAATGAAAACTACAAGCTGCCCGGGGAAAGACACTCAACGCTTACCGAAATAGGAACATGAAAGCCTGGGGTAGTGGGGAGGATTTCAGGAAGAGGCCAAACAAGACTGAGAGGGGCAGAAACAAAGCCTTACAGAAAGCAGTCACTAAAGAATGGAGACAGGTGCGAGGCATTAAACCTGTCAAAAGGATATTCATGTTGACTTTGATCACCATGTAAAACCTTTATAAGAATACAAGATAGTGGCTGTGAGGAAGCCAGCCAGTATGTGTGTGTGCGTGTGGGGGGGGGGGGGGGGGGGGGGGGGGGGGGGGGGTTGGCGGCGAGGTACCAAACTCTGACTGAAAGATGGCACGTAACATGGAGGGGATTGGGGGATGCAGGATGAGGTATCAAACCTTACAGAAAGAGGGAGACGAAACGTGTGTGTGTGACGTGTGGGTGTGTTGGTGTGTGTGTGGGTGGTGTGTGTGTCCGCGTGTGAGTGTGTGTGTGACGCGGTGTGCGCGTGTGGTGTGTGGTGTGAGTGCAGAGAGGTGGAAGACACTAATCCTTATAGAAAGAGGACACCAAAACACTCAAGGCAGATAAAGACCAATGGAAAGACACTAAAGCTGTACGGGAAAGGCAACATTACAGACATTAGAACACCAAAGCCTGGGGTAGTGGTGGAGAAGACATAGTCTCAGGAAGAGGACAAAAGACAAGTTGGGGAGATACAAAGCCTTACAGACACTAAAGAATGGCGGTGGGCGGGTGTGGCATTAAGCCTATCAAAGGATCTACATGTTGACTTTGATCACCATGTAAAACCTTTATAAGAATAATATAAATAAAGATAGGTTACTGGAGGAAGGCCAGTGAGGAGGGGGGGGGGACGGAGGGTACCAAATATGAGAAAAGGGGCATGAAACATGGAGGGAATGGGGGATGGGGCAGAGAAAGTATGGAACCTCTATAGAATGATATGAAAAGCTGGAGGGGAACGGGGTGGATGGAATAGGAACAGATCAGTCTCTTACATAAAGAATGGAAGCAGCTTGCTTGGTGTACGAAAGAGGAACATAAAACCCTGGGTATGGGGGGGGGGGGGGGCTTATGGAAAGAGGACCCCAAAACTGGCAAGACAGAAAGACTACTGGAAGGAGGACATACAGATGCGCAGGGGAAGACGCTCAACATTACAGAAATTGAACACCAAAGCCGGGATGGGTGGTTGGAGAAGACATTACGCCTCAGATAGAGGACAAAAGACAGACGGTGGGAAGGGAAATACATCGCCTTACAGCAAAGCAGACACTAAAGAGTGGAGGTGAGCGTGTGGCATTAAGCCCATTAAAGGATCTACATGTTGACTTTGATCACCAGTTAAAAACCTTTATAAGATACATAGATTTATCATGAGACCTGGTGTCGAGAGGGGGGAGAAATCTCATGGTGACACGAAAAGAGCCCTATGGCGTGGGGCTGGTGAGTGATACCAAAATTCACTGAAAGAGAGCACGAAACATGGAGTAGAGGAGGGGGGTAGGGGAGAAGAAAGATCGGACCCTTACAGAAAGAGGATACGGAGAAAAGCTAGAGAGAAGAGGAGAGTGGACTGAAGAGGACGCAAAACCTTACATGAATTGAAGATTGATACAAACGTGTTGGTAGAAATACAAGACAGCACACCCAATTGACAAGAGCATGGAAAACCTTGGTGTGTGTGTCGTGTGGTGTGTGTGTGGTGGTGTGGGTGTGTGCAGAGTGCAAGAAGAGGGAAGACACCAAACCTTGTAGAAAGAGGGTACAGAAACATGCAAGCTTAGGAAAGGATCAAATGGAATGAAACTACAGCTGCCCGGGAAAAAGACACTCAAACGTTTACCTTGAAATAGAACATTGAAAGCCTGGGTAGTGGTGGAGGAAATTTCAGGAAGAGGCCAAAGGACTGAGAGGGGCAGAAACAAGCCTACAGAAAGCAGTCACGTAAAGAAATGGAGACAGGTGCGAGGGCATAAACCTGTCAAAAGGATATTCATGTGACTTTGATCACCATGTAAAACCTTGATATGAATATTGCTGTAGGAGCCTGGCTGTGAGGAAGCCAGTTTGTGTGTGGTGTGTGGGGTGTGGGGGGGGGGTGGGGGGGGGGGGGTTGGCGGCGATGGGGGTTGGCTGCGACCAAACCTGACTGAAGATGGCACGTAACCATGGGGGGATTGGGGGATGCAGGATGAGGTATCAAACCTTACAGAAAAGAGGAGACGAAACGTGTGGTGTGTGTTGTGTGTTGTGTGTGTGTGTGTGCGTGTGCGCGCGCGCGCGCGCGCGTTGTGGTGTGTCACGCGTTGCGCGTGTGTGTGTGTGTGTGGAGTGGCAAGAAGGTGGAAGACAACTAATCCTTATAGAAAGAGGACACCAAAACACTCAAGGCAGATAAAAGACCCCCCAATGGAAAGACACACTAAAGCTGTAAGTGTCCGGGAAAGGCAACATTACAGACATAGAACACCAAAGCCTGGGTAGTGGTGGAGAAGAAGACACTTACGTCATCAGGAAGAGGACAAAAAGAACATGGTTGGGGAGATACTTTACAAAGCCTTACAGACACTAAGAACTGGCGGGGGCGTGTGTGTGGGCCATTAAGCCTATCCGAAGGATCTACATGTTGACTTTGATCACCATGTAAAACCTTTAAAGAATAAGATAAAGATAGGTTACTGTGAGGGAAGGCCAGTCAGGAGGGGGGTGTGTGTGTACCAAATTGAGGGGGAGAAAATGGCAAACACATGGAGGGCATGGGGGATGGGGGCAGAGGTATGGAACCTTATGAATGATGATATGAAAAGCTGGAGGGGAAGGGGTGGATGGATGAATAGGAGACATCCGACTCTTACATAAAGAAGGTATGTAAGCTGGTTTGACTGTGAAAAAAAAGATACACTGAACCCTACTGAAAGAGGACATAAAACCCTGGGGTGGGTATGGAGGTGGGGGCTTATGGAAAGAGGACCCCAAAACCTGGCAAGGGAGAAAATAACGGAATGACATACAGCTGTCTGGCGGGGAAAAGACACTCAACATTACAGAACATATAACACCAAAGCCTGGGGCAGTGGTAGAGAAGACACTATGCCTCAGTAAGAGGACAAAAGACAGAGAAGGGGACAATACATAGCCTTACAGAAAGCAGCACACTAGAGAATGGAGAGGTGTGTGTGTGTGGCATTAAGCCCATTAAAGGATCTACATGTTTGACTTTGATCACCATGTAAACACTTTGTTTATAAGAATACAGGATTATCAGGAGAGGTGGTGGGAGAGGGAGGGGGAGAAAAATCTCATGGGGGACACAAAACCATTATGGCGTGGGGTGGGATGTAGACGGAAAGATAATTCACTGCGAAAAAGAAGAGCCACGAAATATGGAGTTAAAGCAGTTGTGACTACAAATCACCGAAAGAGAGTACGAAACATAGGAGGTAGGTTGGGGGGGGGGGGTGGGGTGGAAAAAGAGAGATTGACCCTTACAGAAAGAGGCGGAGACGAAAAGCTTGAGAGATGTTTGAGATGTGGAGTGCACGGAAAGTATGGAGACGGCCAAACCCTACATGAAGAGGGTATACAAACTTGTTTGGTATAAATATATGCACAGCGACACCCAGTATTGAAAGAGGCACGCAGAAGCCTTGAGTGTGTGTGTCTATGTGTGTGTGTGTGTGTGTGTGTGTGTGGGTGTATGATGTTGGCAAGAAGATGAGAGGACACAAAACCTGTCTGTAGAAAGAGAGGATACCAAAAACATGCAAGGCAGGATAAGGAAAGGATCAATGGAAAATGACAAAAAAAGCTGGACCGGGAACGGGAAAGACACTCAACGTTACAGAACATAGAACAATGAAAGCCTGGGTAGTTGGTTGTGAGGGAATTTCAGGAAGAGGCCAAAGACTGAGAGGCAGAAGCAGAAACAAAGCCCCTTACAGAAAGCGTCACTAAAGAAGGAACAGGAGCGAGGCATTAAACCTGGTCAAGGATTTACAGGTTGTTGACTTTGATCACCATGTAAAACCTTTAGAAGAGGAATTACCAAGAATAGGGTTACTGTGAAGGAAAAGGGGGGGTGGTGAGGTAGGAACGGCGGCGGAGATACCAAAAACTGACTGCCGATGGTCATTTAACATGGAGTGGGATTTAGGATGTAGGGAAAAGGTATCTAACCTTACAGGACAGCTTTGACGAAAACGTGTGTGTGTGTTTGGTTGGTGTGTGTGTTTGTGTGTGGTGGCGTTGCAATAAGGTGGAAGGACACTAACCTTTATAGACCAGAGGACACCCAAAACACTCAAGGCGATAAAGAACCATGGAAGGATAACTGCAGCTGTTAGAGGGATGACAACGTTAACAGAATGGAACACCAAGCCTGGGTAGTGGTCGGTTGAGGACACACCCTCCAGGACGAAGGAAAAAGACTGAGGGGCAGATGCACAGCCTTACAGAAAGCGAGACACTAAAGAGTGGAGGGTGGCGTGTCGGCATTAAGCCCGATTTAAAGGATCTACATGATGCCCTTTGCTTAGCCATGTACACTCCTTTACAGGAACAACACGATTTAGTTTGGAGGTGGGGTGGTAAGAGGGGGAGAAAGAAAGGCCACCATCAGGATTACACTAAACCCAATTGCCGGGTGCAGGGTCCAATACCAAAGTTTCATTGTACGAGGAGAGCGTTGAAACACGGAGTGGAGTGGAGATTAAAGATGAGTGCAGAGAAATAGGACACGCCCCCGCTGGGAGGAGGGAGGGGACGGCCAAGATACGCATCGGGACTCTACGGAATAGGATATATAAAACAGGTTTCCGGTATCCAATTAGATGCCGACCACATATTACCACAATTGAAAGAAGTTAGACCCTGTACAACCCTGAATATGTTGTGTGTGTGTGTGTGTGTGTGTGGTGTGGTGTGGTGTGTTGTATGGTGTGATGGGTGGTGCGCCGCGACGTGCATGTAGTGGCGAGAAGGGTGAAAGACCACCAAACCTTATGAAATAGAGATACCAAACATGCAAGGCAGAAAAAAGAATGGAAGGGAACATAGAGCTCCCAGGGAAAGACAAACTCAACATGACAGAAATAGAAGATGAAATTCTAGGTAGTGGTGGAGAAGACTGAGTCAGAGAGGCCAAAACGGACAGGCGAGATCGCAAAGCCCTAAATAAAAATGCAGACACTAAAAGATGGGAGGCGTGGGCGTGTGGCATTAAGCCTATCAAAGGGATCTACATTTTGCTTTGGTGTGGGATCCAAACCCCCATGTAAAACCTTTATAAGACTATTAGAAAGAAGATAAATTACAGTGAGAAGCCGGGGGGGGGGGGGGGGGGTGGTGGGGGGGGGCGTGGGGGGTGGGGGGTGGGGGGGGGGGGGGGGGGGGGGGGGGGGGGGGGGGGGGGGGGGGGGGGGGGGGGGGGGGGGGGGGGGGGGGGGGGGGGGGGGGGGGGGGGGGGGGGGGGGGGTGGGGGGGGGGGGGGGGGGTGGGGGGGGGGGGTCGTTGCAGCGGCGGCGAGATACAAAACCTTACTGAACGATGGCACGTCACTGAAGGGATTGGTATGCAGGAAGAGGTACCGAACCTTACAGAAAAGATATTAAAGCTGAGGGACCAGGGGTGGGGGAACAGAGGAGACATCAAACCTTCCATATAGACGTGTACAGATACACCAAACCCTTTTTGCCCGAGGACATGAACCTGTGGGTGCAGGGGTGGTGTTGATCTGAAAGGCGAAGAGACGCCCAAATTTATGAACGAGGACAACGAAACCTGGCACGGGAGAAAAGACTCAATTGGAGGACACTACTACAGCTGTGGGGAGAAAATGTTACATAGAAGACACTAAAGCCTGGGTATGGTGGAGAAGCCAACAACATCTCAGAAGAGGACAAAAGACCGAGGAGGAGATACAGAGCTCCACATAAACCCAGACACTCAAGATTAGAGAGGGTGTGTGGCTTAAGCGTATTCAAATGCTTCTGCCCTGTTGCCTTTGATCACCATGTCACCCCTTTCGCAGCCCCACACGACTTTCAGAGAGTGGTGGTGGAGGTTAGGAGAAAACCTCCTGGATTACACACCACCCGTGGCGGGGTTGGGAGGGATAGCAAAATTCACTGAAATAAAATAACGAAAACATGATTGGAAGTGTGGGGTGGGGGAGACGATTCACCTTACACCACCGCTTGTTGGGAGGGACGGACCGGCCGAGGAGGAGACATCCCAGCCTACATAAGAAGTTATCCAAACTTGTTTGGTATAAATATACACCACAACCCAATGGACAGAGCCACAAAACCCCGTGTGTGGTGTGTTGTGTGCTGGGTGGTTGTGTGTGTGTGTCATGCGTGCCGTGCCGTGGCGTGCGTAGTACGTGCAAGAGGGTGGAAGACACCAAACCTTATAAAAAGAGGACCCAAAAAATGCAGGGCAGGAACAGATGGGAATGACACTACAGCTGCCGGGGGGGGAAAGACACTCACCTTACCGAAAATAGAACCATGAAAGCCTGGGTAGTGGTGGAGAAGACACTGCGTCTCAGTAAGATGACAAAAGACAAGAGGGGACCTACATAGCCTTACAGAAAGCGACACTAAAGAGTGGAGGTGGGCGTGTGGCATAAGCCTATTAAAGGATCTACATGTTGACTTTGATCACCATGTAAACCTTTATAAAAGACATGACTTATCATGTGGTGGTGGGGAGAGTGGTACAAACGAAACTCTATGACAGGTGGGGGGGAGGGGGGGGAGATATCAAAGTTCATTTAAAGCGAATATGAAACACGGAGGGGAGTGGAGAAAGAGAGAGGAGTAGAAAGAGGACCACTAAAGCTGGAGGGAACGGGAGAGTGGAGGGAAGAAGAGAGCATCAAACTTACAGAAAGAGAATATATAAACATGTTTGTATAAAGATCAACCTAACCCAATTGAAAGAGGACACGAACCCTGGTGGGTTGTGTGTGTTGTGGGGTTTGTGTGTGTGTGTGTGTGTGGTGTGTGGTGCAAGGTGAGAACGACACCAAACCTTACAGAAAAAGGACACCAAACATGCAAGGCAGGAAAAAGACGAATGAAAGGGACACTACAGCTCCCGGGGGGGAAAGACACTCAACATTACAGAAAGAGAGAACATGAAAGCCTTTGGTAGTTGTGAAGAAGACTGAGACAGATGCCGAAGACAGAGGGGAGATAAAAAGCCCTATATAAAAAGCAGACACTAAAGAATGAAGGCGGTGCTAGGGCTTAAGCCTATTAAAGGATCTACATGTTGACTTTGATCACCATGTAAAAACCTTCTATCAATAACATGACTTACAAGGAGGTGGTGGTGATGGAGAGTGGGGAGGATAAAACCTCATTAGGGGACACGAAGCCCTATGGCATGGGGCAAGACTCAAACCTTATAAAAGAGCGACAGCAAAAATTGTGGGGAGGAAAAGAACTCTGAACTTTCTAGAAAGAGAATACTAGGTGTGGTGTGCGTGTCCAATAAGAGAAACCAACCTTGTAACGAACTGACAGGAATTCTGGAAGGGGAGGCCGAAGGGCGCTGAGTGGCAAGAAAACTTGGAGAGTCGTTTGAAACCTGGGGGTGGGGGATGGCAAAGGAACTACAGACACGAAAACGTGTAGAAAAGAGAAACCTGCAAACACGGTGTGGGGGGGGGGGGGGGGGGGTGGTGTGGAAGGTGAGGAGAACTCTAACGATCGTATAGAAATTATAAGAGACAGCAAATCTTATTGACAAAGGGACACGAGAATCCCTTCAATGGTGTGTTTGAAAAGAGACAAAAAACGAACCTGACGGACCAACAAAACCCCTTGGGGTGGGTGGGGGTGGGGGGGTGTGGGGGGGTCGGGGTGGGGGGAAAAACATCAAACTTATATGAAAGGAGGACACAAAACCTTAAGGGAAAGGGGACACCGTACCTTCAGATAGACAGAAACAGGACACGTAACCTTGGGTAGACAAAAGACTTGAACCCTACAGAAGAAAGAAGATAAATCAGTGTGGGGAAGGGGGGAGGGGGGAGAAACCAAACTCACTGTGAGGGCATGAAACATGGCGTGGGTAGGGCAAGAAAAAATCGATCCTTACAGAAAGAGGACACAGAGGGAAGGGGACGGAACCCCGGGGAGCGGAGACATCGAACTTAGAAAGAGGATATATAAACAGTTTGGTATAAAGCTAGCCTACCCAATTGAAAGATGGACACAAACCCTGGTGTGTGTGTGGTGTGG
>JADBJO010009821.1:0-5000 GCA_016801955.1 Conus betulinus
CTGTGAGACCTCACCACAGTAACAGCACTGAACATCACCACAGTGGCTGTGAGACCTCACCACAGTAACAGCACTGAAACACCACCACAGTGACTGACCTCACCACAGTGGGACCTCACCACAGTACTGTGGGACAGCACTGAACATCACCACAGTAACTGTGGGACTGACCTCACCACAGTAACAGCACTGAACATCACCACAGTGACTGTGGGACCTCACCACAGTAACAGCACTGAACATCACCACAGTGACTGTGGGACCTCACCACAGTAACAGCACCCACTGACCATCACCACAGTGACTGTGGGACCTCACCACAGTAACAGCACTGAACATCATCACAGTGACTGTGTGGGACCTCACCACAGTAACAGCACTGAACATCACCACAGTGACTGTGGGACTGACCTCACCACGTAACAGCACTGAACATCACCACAGTGGCTGTGAGACCTCACCACAGTAACAGCACTGAACATCACCACAGTGACTGTGTGACCTCACCACAGTAACAGCACTGAACATCACCACAGTGACTGTGGGACTGACCTCACCACAGTAACAGCACTGAACATCACCACAGTGACTATGTGACCTCACCCACAGTAACAGCACCACTGAACATCACCACAGTGACTGTGGGACCTCACCACAGTAACAGCACCACTGAACATCACCACAGTGACCCAGCACCAGGTGACAGCAGTGTTTCACAATGACCTGAAGCAGACTGCTCCCTGTGTGCTGCTGGTTTTGAGGATGCAGCAGAGCCAGTCAGGATGTGGCTGTGCATGGGGGAAACTGAAATGAGCAGCGAGGGAGTGAGGGCAGTGAGTAGGTACAGTGGAGAAGACAGCAAAAAAGAACATGATGTGTGTGTGTGTGTAGTCTCCCCCCTGAACATGTCAGCCACTGAGTGGGCACAGAAGACAGCCAAAAAGAACAAGGTGTGTATAGCTTCCCCCTGAACATGTTACTCACAGAGCAGGCAAGAAGACAGCCAAAACAATGCAATTGTAAGGGGCCTTATTTCTACAGCAGTTAAGGATGATGAATCTTTAATTCTACTTTTCTAGATACCTCTACTCTGTGCACAAGGGTAAGTGAAGGGAAATACAATGCCAGCAGCAACAACAACAACAACAACAACACACACACACACACACACACACACACACACATTACACACACACACACATACACAAACATACACACACAAACATGCACACATGATGCAAGCACAGATATAAACAAAAACATGCACACATGCATGCGCACACACACTCACACATGCATGCGCGTGGTGCACACACACACACACACACACACACACACACACACACACAACACACACACACACACCGTCTGAAATCACTTTATGTGGGAAGACGTTAAATGGAAGAACAACAACAACACACACACACACACACACGCACAAACAAACATACATCCACATGGGGCATGCACACACACACACACACATACAACACACACACACACACACACACACACACACACACACACACACACACACACACACACACAACACATACACACACACACACACAACACATACACAACTCCAACTCACGCTTGGCTGACAGCGGGCTTGGAGCTGAGGTCAGAGGACGACCCAGGCACCGGGTCCTCCCCGTCCCGGTTGTCCTCCCAGCCAGTTTTCAGCCTGTCCGGGTGCCCCGTCAGCCCCGAGCTGAACTGCAGCTCCACCTCATACTCCTTCTGACCCGCGTAGTACCTGGCAGGGGACACAACCCAGTCAAGTCATGCCCCGCCAACCACAGAGGCCACGTCAGGGATGCAAGCAAGTTAACACTGGAGATGGGTAAACCTTGAAACGCTTACCCTGAAATTTAAAACCAAGACAAGTCCTCAAGAAAAAAAAAAGACTGATGAGTTAAAACAAAGTTTATCCCCTAAACACATTTCAATCAAATTAAATGAAAAGTATTACTTTGGTTGAAATGTTTTTCTTAAAAGGCAGAATAGCACAGGTGAGAATTGTATGTGGGCAGTCTGAGAACCAATACAGATTTCACTATCAAAGGTTTAAGAGAAAAGAAACAGGTAAGAATTCTAAACTATACAGTCTGACGACTTTAAAATTCAGATTTCACAATCAGTGGTCTGAGAGACAGGTATCAAACAGGAGAGTATTGTGCCTACATAGTTTGATGACCTCCAAATACAGATTTCACAATCAATGGTCTACAACACTGGCACCAAACGGTGTGAGAATTTTACCTGGGCATTATGACGACCTCCTAATACCGATTTCACAATCAATGGTCTACAACACAGGCATCAAACAATTGAGAATTTTACTTATTTGGTCTGACGACTTCCAAATATAGGTTTCACAATCAATGGTCCAAGAGACAGACATCAAACAGGCCAAAACCGAACCATTAGTATTCCATGGAGCAAACTTTAGTATCCCTTGACAAAAAAAGAGTATTTTTCTTGAACTTTAATATGGATGTCATATTTCGCAATAGCAGAGACTTGCAGCCAACTCATAGTGCTGTACTCGCACTCAAACACTCGCACCAACTGGCACAAGTGCACTACATGCACACTGCACGTACCTAGTTGACTGTCTCCTTAAAAAAATAATAATGACATTATTATAATGCCTTCCACCTTTCATCCCCCCCTGCCGCACACACAGAGTGACAGACAGTCACACACATGTATACCCTTCATGCAGTTTTCGTTTTCCATCTTTTTCTTCTCTTCGTACTTTCACTCCATCCCCCCCCCTCCCCCCATTTTTTGGGGGTGTGGGGGTGTGGGTGGGGGGAGTGGAGCTAATTAACAGTAGAAGTAAAAGTGACAGACATACCTTGAGCAATTATGCCGTCACTAGTGTCAAGAAACATTTTCTTGAATAGGCAAGATGATCGGTCGTTGACACAGACAGATTCGCGTCAGCTACCAGCCTACTCATCATCACCTTGACGTTTGTCACCTGCTGCTCCAAGTCCCCATTAGACTCTGTCTTTTTTCAATGCTTGCACCACTGAAGGTGTTCCTTTCACTATATCCGATAATTTTTTAATGTGATTTTGATGAAAGATGCTTCATGCAGTCATTGAGCCCTCCATGAGCACAACTAAAATCCGTTCCACACATAGTGCACCATACAAAACTTGGACCTTTTTTTAGCTTGGACTAAGCATCTCCAAGTTGCGTGGTATGCATTCATGAAAGTTTGCTCCCCCTCGTTTTGGCAACCTTCTTTTCAACATCTAGCTCTTCGTCACTCTCACAAACACAATTTTTCACTGGTGGCGGCATTCTCCTAGAGACTATCTGTGTCAATCGCTCACTACAAAAGATGGTCGACCTTGGTGTAAGCGACACCCAACTCCGACCAAACCTGCCAGCTTTCAGGTCTTGCCCAGACAAACGACTCCAAGCTGCAGCTTGTCGCCTGAAAGCTTATGCTGTGAGGACGTAAAACTTGTTCTGGGGGTGTAAACCACTGCGCGCAAATTGGAACTTGGGGCATTTTCAAACAGGAAAATAGTACTTGTTTTTTTTTTTCTTTTTTGGGGGGTAGGTAGCCAATGCTGCCAATTTTCATATTTTTGTCGTACTCAGCATATCATTGTATTTTCCTGTCAAATTTTGTAAAACACGCATTAAAAACATTGTAGGGTAAAACAGGTCTGTGTATAGTCTGAGGACCTCCAAATACAGATTTCACAGTCAATGGTTCAAGCAACTGGCACCAAACACGTGGGAATTTTTTACCTGGGCATTCTGATGACCTCCAAATACAAATTTCACAATCAATGGTCTACGACACAGGCATCAGACAGGTGAGAATTTTACCTGTATAGTCTGATGACCTCTAAATACAGATTTCACAATCAATGGTTCAAGAGACAGGCATTAAAGAGGCGAGAGAATTTTACCTGGACATTCTGGCACCTCCGAACACAGATTTCACGATCAACGGTCTCAGAGACACAGGCACCAAACAGGTGAGAAATTTTACCTGGGCAGTCTGACGACCTCAAAGTACAGGTTGCACAGCCAGTGGTCCAGGTCGGTGGCCATCAGGTGTTCAATCTTGTCATGCTTGTCGATGTTCATGTCCATGGGGCCACGCATCATGGGACACTTGTATCTGAAACCACAGCACAGGCAGCTTGTTGGTCTTCTTCAGTGTCATCATTCCTATCACTATATCTATGTGTATCCACATGTCTGAGTTCCACATGAGCATCAGCTGGTTGCAGACATCCTTATCTGTATGTCTGCATGCATTGTATAGGTATATGTTTGTGCACATGCAGACATGTCTGTGAATATCAGTGTCATGACCACAGTCACAGCCGTGGCTGCTGACATCATCATCAGCACACTCATCATCATCATAAACACAATCATTACAATCATCAACCAAATCATCATCAACACAACATCAATGCAATTATCACCATCGTCAAGCAACGCAATCGTTATAATCATCAACGCAGTGGGCACAATGAAGGTCATATAAACATAATTATCACAATAATCATTTTCAAGGGAGTTCCCATAGTTTTTTTAGTTTCATCGGAAAATAAAACTGACAGCTTTGAACATTTTCTCTCTCACTGGTCCGAAACTGTTTGCAGTTCTGTGTGCTTACTACCAAGAATGGCAGTGTTTGCTGAGCCCAGCAAGAAACTGGACCGACAACATGAACGTAGGCTAGCCCTGTAGGCCTGTTGTGATTGTGAAGTATTTTTTGGCGGAAGGATTGCGACATGTAACTGCTTCACTTTTGCTAGGAGGTTGCAGATTGACTCATGATGCACCACAGGGCCTTATTCATTGAATGAAATGCAAGATAAGATCTCTTTACATCAACCGCATGATCTCCATCACTGACCAGTGCCTATCTAGATTTAATTCTCATTGATTATGAGTTCCCGACTTCAGCACAACGCTCAACACCTCCCCCTCCCTCACTTTCTCTTCAT
>JADBJO010009821.1:7500-25000 GCA_016801955.1 Conus betulinus
TACATATATGCACTATACATGTTTGCCCTTTAGTCAATACAGGAGTGTGGCCAACAGTACCCCCATTGCAACAGCCCTAAGTATAGCTCTGGCACTGCCTGTCAAACATTTTAAACAGTTTCCCCCAGCTGGTGGTGAAGCTCCCTCTTAGTTTCTGCCAGCCACTGCATGCTACCATCTCCTCACTTCCACCCTGACTCTCTCTGTGTGAAGACATGGTCATTTCCCAGTCTCTGTGCGACTTACAGCCTTAGCAGTGAATAAAGTGTTTTATAGTCCAGCCATTGTACTCTCTGAGTGTAACGAGTGAAAGACTCCACAACAACACCAAACAATATCATTACACACCCAATTCCAATCCCACCCGAAACTGCCTTCCGAGAAAAGTCCAAATGCGTGCGATAAAAGTATATTAGGCAAAAGTTCAACAAGAAATTCGTGTGATGTTTTCTAAACTGATAAATTCAAACAAGATGTTTTTTTTCTTAAACTGATGAATTCAAACAAGATGTGGAGTTAAAAGGCTTGGCATAGAAAGATTTGAGGTGCTATAATCATGACGGATGACTACTGAATTTTCAGTATCGGATTCATCCACGTTGATGTAACCATTGTTAAGGTTCTTCTGTGTTCAGTGTAATCTTTGTTTAGTCTTCTTTGTTGTACGGGTGGTGTTAACGCATCACCCCTCTTTCTGCAACAGCTTGTATGATGAAAGCTGTAAGTAGAAGACGCCACACAGCAACAAATTCCCTGCAGTAGCGGTGGTGAGTGATCTTAATAATACTGGGTCTGACTCCAATGCATACAAGAACACAAAAAAGAACTAATTAACAGTCCTACACAGAGAATAAAGGTTAAAAAAAAAATAATGATAATAATGAAATTTACATGCGCCCTATCTCTGATGAGCTCAAGTGCTTACAAAAAAGTGTGAATAAAAGCATAACTGCAATAAACAGCTGTATTCACGCCAAAGATAGAAAGAAAACAGAGACAAGCTGAAGTTCCCATAGCCCATGGGTGGTAGGGGCAGTGAAGTATCAAAGGTTCATGGCGTCTATGACATAACATGGTGGAAGACAGAGCCCAACCCACTCCTTCCACCGCCTTTAACCTTCCCTGACCTGAATCAGGTACCCATTTACTGCTGGGTGGACAGAGAGGGTTTTGAAGGAGGAAAAATCCTACCCCGCAAGTAGTTTGAACTCACGACCATCAGCTCCACAGACAAACACTAACCATTTGACTACTGGCCCCTCTGCAAAAATAGTATTCGTCACAAAATATGAATACATGAATTGAAAAATTCATCATTTCAGTTCTGCCATAACCCTGGTGAGCTCCAGGACTACTGATGTCAATGATATCAGATCAATCAGTCATGATACTGGTCATGTTTAATGATATCAGTTGCAGCAATAAATGCAGTGATGGTATCGTTATGTATTATGACTTGTGCTCTTACGACTGTCGGATGCTTACCTGGGAGTTTGTCCTTGACACCACGCAGACACTTCACCTTGACCTGGATGGGCTGCGGAGTTCTGTTCCAGTCCACCTTCCACCTCCGACCCCTTGATCCCCCATACTGACCCTCTGAGGTCATCAGGTCACCATAAAAAGTCTGTGACCCAAAAAAAAAAAAAAAAATCTTTATGATGGGAGGCAAATCATGGAAAGACGGTTGTAAACATTGCTGCATAACTTCATATTTTTTACATTTTTCCCTCGCAGTTAACATTGGTTCTGACTCCATTTCCCAAACAGTCCTTCGAATGAGGCTACAAACCAAGGTTGTGTGTATGAATGCACGCATAACATCTTGCACACCTGTAAAATCCCATCACCAACTTTCAGAAGAGAAGGCCAGTTTGACCATTGGTATGGATGACACGTTACACATAGCATGCACCTTGCATGAGAAATGGAAAGAATGAAGGAAGTAGGAAAACTGAGAGAACGATATTGAACTATACTGACTGGATGACACAGGGAAACAACTGAATGAAGCGCCGTCAGGCAGCTCTTCAGTCGGCACTACCCAGATAGGCAGCCCGTTGCATACATGTGAGTGTGGATGGTCAGCGCTTAGAACTTTTGGCAAGATGCTTTATAAATGCTCTGTTATTATTGCTATTATTATTATTATCATTATCATTATTATTTATTATTATTACCATTATCATTATCATTATTTCCAAGTGCTCTTTCACAACCAGCAGACACAGGGTCAGGGTGACCAAGGTCGACCTCTAATGATGTCCAAGGACATGCGTAAGGCCAACGTCAAGAGTTGCAACATGGACACAGTCACCCTGGGAACACATCGCCCTTGACAGACCCTGCTGGAAAAACACCGGTGCCACCAGGGCGCCACCAGGGCACACAGACTTTCAAGATGAACAGGACCACTGCCATTCAGGCAAAAGAGGAACAGGAGAAAGCAGGGACCCACACTGCTGACCTCCTGCCCCTGGCAACATCTTTGGGGCGACCATGTGTCTAAATAATACGCCTCCATTCCCATATAGGGTTTCAGGGCAATGGACCTGTCTGTCCCATACGTCTGTCTAACCAACTGGAGAGACCATCATCCAAATTTCATACATGACATTTGACAAGACACTGAAGCTTAGGGTAAAACTGACTCAATATGCGTAATCATGATTACATTTCAGCCGAACTTCTTATTTCCTTGATATGACAAACACTATGTGCTCCACTCACTTTGGGCAGACTGACAAGAAAGCAAAAAAAAAAAAAAAAAAAAAAATAAATAAAGGGAGCTCAGTCATCCAGTCTTCCATCAGAGTGAACTATGACTGAACGGACCCCTGCTTTGCCATGCAGAGCTGCACCCGGGCCTACGTTTCTCCTTCACTCTCACCCGAAAATGGCCGGGTCAAGCAGCACCTGCCTCACCTGAGCAGGTGTTTAGCACTTCCAAGGCCAGGTGCCACTGGTGAATGCCAACGGTCCTCACTATCACCACCATGAGAAGGTTTACAGACCTCTGCCTGACCTGACATATACAAGTATAATATCTATGAATAAAAGTGCGACATTGAAAAAAAAAAAAAAAAAAAAAGGAAAAAGAAAGAAAGAAAAAAAAAAAAAAAAAGAAGAAAGAAATGAAAAAAAAAAGAAAAATTCAAACTATTCAGTTTTGAATTCAGTTTGCTTCTGCTTAACGTCCACCTCACTTTAGGGTAAGCGAAATGAATGTTGAATTGAAGGGCTGAAGAAAAAGGATGTCTGTTCTAATCATATTCAGCCATGATTTTTTTTTTCTCTTGCACTAAAAATAACAACGCAACATCCTCTGACCCAGAACTGCAAGTTTCATTTCCCGACCTTCTCTGCTCCGCTAAATGGCACCCATCCTTGGCGCAGGCGCATGATGTGGACTGCCCTTCAGCCAAACATTCAGACATTGCTTAGAGCTGTGTCCTTGACATTTAATGTAACAGAAATATTTCTTGTCCAAGACTGGGGAATAGATTTTTGGAAAACTGGTGTGTGTGTGTGTGTGTGTGTGTGTGTGTGTGTGTGTGTGTGTGTGTGTGTGTGTGTGTGTGTGTGTGTGTTGTTTTAATTTTCTGTGGTTGGCAATTTCTTCACTGAACTAGTATCCAGGTGTAACAAAAGCAGGTCAACAATTCTTCCTTCATTAAATATTTTTTTTTTTTTTTTTTGCATCAGAATTTCAGCAAGTTTTGTGTCAGTTGCAAGCACAGCACAATATTTACATTTTCTGCAGCAAAATTCTGTTGTTGATTGCTTTTATATCACTAAGAAGACACTCTCTTTGTTATTTTCTGGGCGATAGATTAAAACTTCCAGTCTGGATTCATGGACTTCAGTCTTTCATCTGTATGACAGAACCTGCGAGCTAGTGTTTGTGTGGATTAATTAGACAGAACCTAAAAGCTAGTGTTTGTGTGGATTAATTACACAGAACCTGCAAGCTAGTGTTTGTGTGGATTAATTAGACAGAACCTGAAAGCTAGTGTTTACATGGATTAATTAGACAGAACCTGCAAGCTAGTGTTTACATGGATTAATTAGACAGAACCTGAAAGCTAGTGTTTGCGTGAATTAATTACACAGAACCTGCAAGCTAGTGTTTGCGTGGATTAATTAGACAGAACCTGAAAGCTCTGTTTGTGTGGATTAATTACACAGAACCTGCAAGCTCGTGTTTGTGTGGTGGATTAATTAGACAGAACCTGAAAGCTAGTGTTTGTATGGATTAATCAGACAGAACCTGAAAGCTAGTGTTTGTGTGGATTAATCAGAAAGACAGCATGAACATTTACTCAGCGTGACTCAGCCTTTTAGTCCTTTCCTGAACTGACGTCATATCAGCGGTTGTGTTACTGGGCATGTCCCCTACATGCTTTCCAAGACAATCACCAGACCTTCCTCATCTACACTAAAAATCTTTTGTCCTGTCTCAGTTTCTAGTTGTGTAAGTTCATTTGTTCACTTCGTACACTGTTCTTAAGCTTGTAAGAACCTGAATGCAAACTATCCACCAAAATCTGGCTGTTCAGTGCATCTGCAGGTACTAATTGTGTACACACTGATCACCAAATTGCTTAGATGACTGAAGATATTTTTTTCACCATCCCCATGCATGCTAGGCACAAACCATACAGAGCATACTGACCTTGACCTCTCCCTTCCTGTCCTTCAAAGCGGCAATCAGCTGACTTTCAGCTTTCCGGAATCCTCGTGAAGCCTTTCCATCAGCAGTTTTTTTCTCGCTGCTTCAGCAACTCCTGTGACACACAGCCGTTCCAAAAGCTATAAATATCATAAAAACGCACATACCAACATGCGTGTACCCAGGCACGAACAAACACACACATGCAGAGTCATACACACACAGACACGTTCAAGCACACAAAAAATACACATACTATCTCAATGAAACCAGCTACCTCCAGTAAAAAATACCCCAGCGTTTTTTTTTTTTTTTTTCTTTTTGCTTGGATTTGAGACTGGCAATTCAAAGTCTCTCATCACAAAAAAAAAAAAAAAAAAAGGCTTGTCTTGAAAAAAAAAAAAAAAACACCCATCAGTGTACAAACAGTGCATTGATTAATGACATGATAGCTACAATACTAACACCATTATGGCTGATAAAAGATAAAAGTGCATGTTAAAGGCATCAGCTAATGTGATTAATTCATATCCACAGTTTAACATAATGATAATAGTAAATAACAGAAAAAAAAAAAAAAATGTCAGCTTGACTAAAAAAAAAAAAAAAAAAAAACTAAAAAAAAAAAAAGATAAGATAAGACAGATAAGAGGCACTTTATTATCTCATCATAAGAAATTTGGTATTATGTACAACATTAATAAGAAATTTTTTAAACTGCAACATTTGCAAACGAACAGCTGACACAGTCTGAGCAAAACACTCTACAATCTTTATTTGGGCATTAAAATGCAGGGACATTTTACCACAAATAGTATTCTACCTCACTACCAAGAAATGAGGTTAGTATGTCATACACTGCTGCACTTCTCCTTACAACCAGTTTGCAGCGGAAAAATTCATGATAATTTCAGTCATATTTTACCCCATACAAATGCATACAATACACTGGATGTGAAGAAGCACTGTATAAAAGTACAGGAACACAGCCATGCATTTTAGTCCTTAAAACTTGCAGTTGTGTCCCTTACACTGTTGAACAAGAAAGTCGATCACTTTTTTGACCCAACTGTCATTCGGGGTAAGGCACACAGACTGCCATCTTTACCCCGAGTCAAACTCAGTGATAGGCAATGTGGTGGTTAAACTATCACCACCTGTTTGTAAAAATTAAACAACAACGGAATGTTATAAGCTGCGTCAAAAAAAAAAAAAAATTGTTACAATTTCCAGTGCAAAGGGAGGTAAATAGGTCACAAATGCAGGAAACCAGCTGAAGACGGTAAACGACCTGCCTCAGAGCTAAAATGCCTCCCAGTAGCAGAACTCTTCATTCCAGTTCAGTATAATGGATTTTTTGCTTGCATGAACATGGCAGCACCTTCACGAAAGAACTCTGTGGGTCCTCACTTTCCTTGTACTGACCAAGAAAGAATTTACAGGTCACTGCCATACTCTTCGTCTGAACGTGTGTATAAATCCCTGAACGTTTTCTTTAAAAAAAAAAAAAAAAATTGCTTGATATTTCACAAATGTAGCAGTCTATCATATTTTGTGAAAATCAATATCAATGTGCTTAAAAAATGTGAAGATTAGTTTAAGAGTAGAAAACTAAAACAGACAGGAGTGGGGTGGGGGGGGGGGGGGGGGGGGGGGGGGGGGGGGGAGGGGGGGGGGGGGGGGGGGGGGGGGGGGAGGGGAACATAAACCAAGCGCCTAACTATGGATCCATCAAATTTTTGGAATCTGTCTTAGATCAATGTTCGGCAGTTTCTATAGGATTTTGACAAGCATCAAGCCTCCCCCCCCCTCCCCCTTCCCCCCCCCCCCTCCCCCCCCTTCCCCCCTCCCCCCCCCCCTCCATCCCCCCTGCCTTCTCTAGGGACGGTCGAGATATCAGCTGACAGGAGTCACCAGACAAAAGCTTGCTTTTTTGTTCTCAGCTTCAGCGCAAGGTTTTTTTCTGTGAACTTTGACAGGAATTATTGTCTGGCGAACACTCACATCTTTTATGACTTGTTTTTACAGCGAATGCCAGCCAGCTGTAATCAACCAGCTTTACTGTGGTTTTCTTTTTTAGCACTGACTTCAAATTCTGAATCAATTTCATGTGCATCTTGGATGCCTTTTCACTGCGTGAGTGAAGACACTTCTGCCACCAGCATCACATGATTGCTATTCCTGCAAGTCTCAAAAGTGCAGAGTGAAATAACAATTAATCAGGGTCCGAAAGATTGCAGTTTTCTTACTTGCCCTGAGTGCCATAGTCTGGGGGGTTGAAATGTAGAAACTATGGCCAAATTCCAGAAGTATGCAGGTCAGGAAAGAGAGAGAAATATAAAGGAAGAGTCAAGCGACTCATAGCAAAGAGAATCTAATAGCAGAGATTTTCCAAAAGGCAGGAGAATATTAAAAGATCCTCAAAATACTGTCAGAACATAATCATAAGCTACACCAACACAAATTACATGATTAAACTGCAGTATGATCCACAAAGAAACACAAACAAAACCATCCCTCTACCCCAACCCACACTCCCCTCCCTCTCATCCTTACCTCTCGCTCCGCAATCTCTTTGCGCCGCTGACGAACGTACAGCGCCACTCGCTGCTTCACCTCCTCCTCCCGCTGCAGCAGCAGCTGTTCACGCTGCCGTTTGGCGTGGGCTTCCTGCTCCAGGTAAGTGACATGCTCGTCACGCAGCCGCCGCTCTTCCTCCTGAACCTCCTCCAGTGAGATGCTGCCGAGCATCACCACGTCTTGCTGCACGCCCTCTTCAAACTCAGCCAGGTACCTGGAGAGTTCTTCCTTCTCCATCTCCAGCCGCAGCTCTGTTGGGTGGAACAGAATGAAACGCTGGATAAGCCATACAATGTTCATCTGTCAGGACACTGTGGAATAGAACTGTCATTCTGTTAGGTTAGGTCGCGTGACTTTCATCTGGTTTTCAACAGAACACTCTGAACCATAACTTATCATTTTGTCGGACAGATTATATAACCTGCATTAGTTTCATATCAAAACATTCAGGAAGCGAACCTATAACTCAATGCAGTTTTCACTTCCTTCACATTTTCAGTCATTTTTCTTTGGTAACAAATGTTTTATTTTCAATTTAAATGTTCAGCAGACTGACCGTCATAAATGCATCAATCAAGTAAATGTTATTAACAGTTTCCCAGAAGAACACGACAAATATTTGACAAAAAAGAACTCTTAATATATGACTCAAACAAACAAAAAAAAAGGGAGGTGGGATGTGGGGAATGCAAATGACTACAATTTCATGAATGAAGTAGATTTCTCACTTTAATTCCAATTTGTAAATCTGAATAAAACGACAAACAAGAACAACTTTCTTGAACTAACCAGAGATTTTTTCGTAGTTGGGGACATGCTCAGGGCGGGTGAAGAGGGAGGGAGGCTGACGACGAGTTTCAAGGTCAGTGTCCCCTTCTTCCAGTGTCCGCAGCAGGTTCTGCAGGTCGGGCATGTCATGGTCGGCCTCTGGCGGCACTGAAAACACAGAACAAAATGTCTGCTGTCATACTCTGTCTTTACTACCCCATGATCAGGTGATCCTAAGGCTGCTTCAACTGGCACTGTCCTCACCCATGTGTGATACGGCTGACCTGTCACATCAAAGAATGTCCAGTACCGCTCTTCAGCTGGCATGATATTCCCTTTTTGAGGGGAGAAGGCATGATGATATTCCCTTTTTGATCAGTCATCCCAGCACATACTGCACATTGCCTTAACCCACTGACAAGGATTATGACAGGGCCTTAAACAAAGCACACAGACCTTGAAGTGGTTTTCCTTACCTCTCTCTCCATCGCAATCTCTGTTGCGTGGAACGTTCAAAATAAACCAAAGCATTGTAATCTGGGATGAAGCAAAAAAGAACTCTTAATATTTGACTCAAACCAACTTCAAAAAGGGAGGTGGGATGTTCGGTTTCAAATTTTGTTACCATCCCAGCACATTTTTGAGTCTGCAGAATGCACAATCTTCTCCACTGAACAATTGGTAAATCTGTTTAGGATTATGACAGGGCCTTAAACAAGCACACAGACCTTTAAGTGGAAGAAATAAAACCAAAGCATTGTAATCTGGATGAAGCAAATTTTTTTTTTATTCATCAAAAAATCTTCTCCAGGATTTAAAATTGACCGCAGTCAGCGGGCCCATGTTCTAGCCTCAGAAGACTAAAAACTTCTCTCTGCACTAAACCACAATGTATCACATCTTAATTTATTGAGTCACAGATGCATGTACAGATCTTCAACAAGCCTGAACAATGATGTCTTGTTGGCTCTGTTGGTTAGAGAACACAGTCTGCAGTTTCATGTTGTGAGATAGAATCACCTTGAAGCCCATCATGCACACTGCCATTTTCGCTACTCATCTTTAATATGATGTCTTTCTGTTGCTGCAGTGTAGTGTAAGTGTTAGTGTAGTGTAGTGTAGTGTAGTGTAGTGTAGTGTAGTGTAGTGTAGTGTAGTGTAGTGTAGTGTAGTGTAGTGTAGTGTAGTGTAGTGCAGTGTAGCTTAGCATAGCGCAGGGTAAGGTAGAGTTGGGTATGTAGAGTAGTGTAGTGTAGCATAGTATAGTGCAGTGTAATGTAGTACAGTGTAATTTAGTTAGTGTAGCACAGTGTAATTCAAGTGTAGTGTAGTGTAGTGTAGTGTAGTGTAGTGTAGTGTAGTGTAGTGTAGTGTAGTGTAGTGTAGTGTAGTGTAGTGTACTGCACTGCACTGCATGTAGTGGAATGTGGTGTGTGTGTGGTGTGGTGTGGTGAGGTGTGGTGTGGTGTGGTGTGGTGTGGTGTGGTGTAGCTTAGTGTAGTGTAGTGCAGTGTAGTGCAGTGTAATGCAGTGTAGTGTAGTGTAGTGTAAGACAGATTTCCTTCTGTTCCCTTTCTCCACTAGTCTGGGACAGAGTTTCTAGGTGCTTGTCACACTACAATGAAAGGAATTCAAAGGACTTTAAAAAGGACCTCCTCATATTTTACAGGATCATAAAAGAACTGTCTATGCTTAGATCACAAATAATTTCAGTGGTAAAAATTCATCAAAATTCAGCATAAAGGCCTTACAGAATTACTATCAGAGTTTCTGCATCTGAACCTTCAGAGTTTGTACTTCTACATTGTTCAGCTTTCAGCTCTTCTTTTCTGTTCCATTCAGTGGCTATACAAAGTGTCTTATCCTCTTGACCTCTTACTTCCGATGAGGAGGCACAGTACACTTTAGCAGCGTGTGTTTGTGTGCATGTGTGTGTGTTCATGCATGCGTGCATCTATGTTCATGCATGTGTGTACATGTTACTTGCACAGAATGTGTATGTTGATGTATTGTGCGAGTGTATGTGTGTGTGCATGCATATGTGTACATGCATGTGTATGCATGCATGCATGCACGAGCATGTGTGTGTGTGTGTGTGTGTATGCGTATGTGTGTGCATGTGTGTGCATGTGCGCTCTTGCATTGCATATGAACATCTGAACATGAACCACATGCCTCAGGTAAATGCATAAGTATATTTTGTACACCGTTTAATCTGTTGTTGACTTGTTTTTTTTTTTTTTTTTAAGACTGCAGTTTGCACAATACAATAACCGATCATCCATTACTTACCCCATTCAAAGTCCTCTTCCATGGGAATCTCCACGCCATACTTCTTTGCTTCCTCCGCATCAATAAGCACTGCCTCTGTGCTCTAAAATACACATGGATTTCAAACAGAATGAAGTGTGTTCCCCCAAGCCATGATGCTGCTGCATGAGATACCGAAGCCATAACATTAACAAAAACACAGTGAAACATCAGTAAGGTAAAAAGCCAATACATTGAAATGTCTCCTGATGTGTCAACAACATAGTGAAACGAAGGTCTCTTCATAGACTCAGTTTCTGTCTTCCATCAGAGAATAACAAATCTTAATCTGTTGTCTGCGGTTTCTAAGACTGAACTACCTGTAAAATAAAAGAGCAAACAAATAACTGCATTTAGTCTAAATAATCTGATTACTTTTAACATTAACAGATTTCAGAAGTAAAAGCATAATAGAGAGACAGAGACAGAGAGACAGAGAGAGAGAGAGAGAGACAGAGAGACAGAGAGAGACGCAGAGAGAGAAAGCGAAAGCAAGAAAAAGATATGGAGGCTGGAGGATGGGGGCTGGGGGTGGGTAGTATGGGTCTTTTTTTTTATACATGACATTGCTTGCTTCATTTCAGTATTACTGTTTTTCATAAGAAACAGCAATTTCTTTCAAAACAGTTTCACTGCTTTCAGTTTATGGTTTTAAATGAAGAGCAAATTCTGTGCACGCATGTGTGTGTGCCTTGTGTGTGTATTTTATGTGTGTGTGTGTGTGTGTGTGTGTGTGTGTGTGTGTGTGTGTGTGTGTGTGTGTGTGTGTGTGTGTTTGTATGTGTGCGTGTGTATGCATGCATGTACACGACTACTATAAAGTAAATGTCATACTCACAGAGGAAGACTGCACAACAACCACACTTTTCGATTGTGTTTCTTGTTCCATTTTGGGTGTTGATGTATCTTTCCTTTGCAACACATAAAAAGAAAGAAAAAGAATGTTAAAAACCTGTATGATAGCAGCAGTCTAATGCATTTTTACTTTAAACAGCAAACTCTACACAATAACTAGAAAATAGTCTCATCAAAAAGAATTTCTAAAATTCTGGCAGTAATGCTCAGAGTCAGAACAGTAACATAAATGAGCAAAGAAACACCGGTAAACATTTTTGGCTTTTTTTTTTTCCCCTTCAGCATGATGCGAAATTTCTCTTTCAAAGGCAATAGCATTCAAAATCTGTGCCCGTCTCATAAAGATGACTCATACATGTGCCTCCCTTATTTCAATTTTTTTCTTCTTTTTCAATCAGCCGGTCTCTGACTTTGGCTGTAAACAAACTTCTTTTGTGTTTAATTACCACGTCTCTACTCATTTGACTCCTCACAGACTGTAGTGTATATCCTTTCGTAAAAGAAATTGCTGGTTTAAAGTAGATACTGCAACCACTCAACCACTTGAAATTAAAATAGGAATGCTCATACAAGTTATAGAAGGGTGAAGGTGAGTAGGATGGGAAGCGAAGAATTGGAATGGGGGGGGGGGGGGGGGGGAGAATGGGGGGGGGGGTAGGGGGGGAGAATGGGGGGGGGGGGGTCAGATGAGTGTTTGGGAGGGGGCGGTGGAAGGGGGCACAAAGATGGTGGAAATGGAGCTAACTGAATGGAGAAGAAAGAGTCTGATCAAACCATCAGTTCAATGATGCCACAGTGGAATCAAGAATAAAATGTGTTTGAATCATGCACCCGCATCAGGAGAAGAGACTTTATCAGGAACATACTAGACACCCCGTTCTTCATGCCATTTTTTTTTTTTTTTTTTTTCCCACGGACAATTAGGAATGGAACAACCTTCCTGCCAGCCTCACTGACTCTCTTTCACTGGAGAGATTCAACAAGGCCTAGGCTGTTTTACAAGCCTAGGTCTTCTGCCATAATCCACCAAGGCAGCATTTATATAGTTTTAACATAGTTTTTAAACACTTAGAGGCACTGGGTAACCACTAAAACCCCTAAATAGGGACCAGCTCTAAACCATCACCCATTCATTGCATACTACTGTTCATTGAATCCTATCCAGTATTTGGAAGAAGAAGAAGAAGAAGCAGAAGAAAAACAGAACATTGTCCTCGTAAACTTAATAAACTCTTGAAGAGCAGACCCACCAAAATAATGTAAAAGACTAAAATTGTCTGGTTGGCCCTGTACACAACATTGCACCTACTGCACTAACCCTACCTCACTGTGCAACTTACTGAACATTTTTCTTTTCCCCCACTTACTGCTGTCAACTACAACACCCTGCTCTGATTCCAAGTGAAAGCATAACAATCTCAAGCCCTTCTACAGTCTCTATTGATCAGCAAAGTTTTTCCCCCCCCCCCACTGACCCCCCTGTCAGTGACTGTCAAACAAGTTATGTATAGTCCAGTCACCTATGGAGGTAATACCAGGGCAGCAAGTTTGATGCGAACAGTACTATACACAAGTTTAAATGAGAAATTCATCTTAAAGTAAAAAAACAAGTCATCACACGGATCTGAAGGCAGACAATCACATAGAAGAAGAAGAAGAAACCATATCCGTATTCTGAAACTTACAACTAAACTTTTTGTGAATCGTACTCATCCTAAGGACACGGACAATGTTGGCTTCAGGCCAAGGAAAATGAATCCAGTTTCCCCCTCAATTCTATCACGTCTATTATTTTATTATTACAATGTTTACGTCCAGACGAATTTTTTTTTTTTAATTAAAAAAAAGAGTAAAGCCAAACACAATGACAAACAAGAACTTATTCCTGGATTCATGTATGAATGACACAAAAATACCAGACCAGATAACTGACATCAATATACACCTTTCTTTGTTTTTCGTAATCCTCCCTGGGGTGATTCGGTCTACTCCGAGGAAGCCATTTTCAAACGTCACTGTAGTGACAATGACGTCAGGGAATGAAAGGGGGACAACTGGCAAGTATTCATGTAAAGCATACTTGCTACTGTCTCTCTGCTTCGCTCTCTTCTTCAGGTTTTACACACACACCTAACGCGGATCGCATCATTACTTTGGGATGGCTTTCTAAAACTGTTAGAAATGTTTTTAGCAACGAAAGTTTGTAAAAGCAGGTGTGTGTGTGTGTGTGTGTGTGTGTGTGTTAGTTTCAAATTTAACGTCTATCCACTCTAGGTGATATTAGAAAAAAAAAAAAAAAAAATATTCATAAAAAACAACACAACAACAACAACAACCAAACCCACAATTACATCAATGAAAACAGTCAAACAAACCCCTCGTGATACAGCTAGAAGCTACAAATGGGTTTTGATATGGGAGAGTACAGTAAGAGGCAGGGGACGGATAAGGATGGTCCTGTCGTATATATTTGTAAATTTAGTAGTAGGCTAATGATTGACACACTTAAAAGTAACCTCATAAGTATGAGTAAATAAATGTAAGAAACTATAAGTACTTACTTATTGGACTCTTTGATAAAGAAAGAAAGAATTTATAGGTTAATGCTGGTGATTCGAAAATATTTGTAATAGTATATGTAGTAAGTATGGGTATAAAAGTGTGTGTGTGTGTGTGTGTGTGTGTGTGTGTGTGTGTGTGTGTGTGTGTGTGTGTGTGTGTGTGTGTGTGTGTTCGTTCTTTAATTTAACGTCTATCCACCTAACAGTGATCTTAGACAGATGTGTGTGTGTGTGTGTGTGTGTGTGTGTGTGTGTGTGTGTGTGTGTGTGTGTGTGTGTGTGTGTGTGTGTGTGTGAGAGAGAGAGAGAGAGAGAGAGAGAGAGAGAGAGAGAGAGAGAGAGAGGAGAGAGAGAGAGAGAGAGATTTGTCCATTAAACTATCGTAAGTGAGGGGCGGGCGGGGAGTGGGTGGGTGGGACAACGCACACCTTGCAAATTTTTGCATCGTACTTTTTTTTTTTTTTTTTTTTTTTTGAAGAGGCGGAATGGAGGGAGAGTACCTGGAACATACCCCCCCCCCCCCCCCCCCCCCCCCCCCCTCGTAAGCTCCCATGCTACTCATTTCACTGAGATGACATGCTGATTTTTTGTTTTTCTTTTTTTTTTTTTTAAGGATGTGTCTTTCTGCTGAAAATCATTCATGTCTGACCTATATTTGCGAAGTCTATTTCCATATCAGTTGTTAGAATGCTGCACGTTCTGTACACCTGCCACTGACTGAGATATCCAGTGTGATAGCTTAAGTTTTACCTCATCACGGCAAATACTTTAAGGGACAAGTTGTGTGCTGTAGCGAACAGCAACACGTAGGGTCATTCATCTGGCGGATTTGTCAGCTGGCAGGCTTGGTTGGTGTCTGTATCTGCGGTGGGGAGGGAGGTACACAGGGTAGTCGGTCCGCTGAAGCAGAAGCCTGGGTCAACTTGTTCGTCTGTAGGTGGTCGATGTTTTCCTTCTTTAGTGGTCAGTCGTGATGATGGTGTCCTCCTTGCTGCCCTCTCTCCAAGACCGTCGTCAGAGCTACCAGCCGGCCGTCTTCGTGCAGAGTGGCGACGGTCGGCTGCCGCGTTTGACCAACTCAGGAAACGTGCAGGACGGAAGTCGGCAAGCTGCTGCGCGTGTATCCATGTCTACTCTACGTTCGTGAGGGATCTTCTCACCACTCTGTTTCCCAAGGGAAAAGCCCTGCTGGTCACGAAGGCTACGGTGAAGTCGCAGAATGCAACAGTACCTCTTCCCCGAACTGCCCCACAGCCTCAAGAGCCGTCCGCCGTCGACACAGGCTAGACCCGTCGTCACTGCTGATGCGATGACGATGGGCTGCACCGTCCTACGCCTGCCTGCTGCCTTGGCGCTTTCTGCTGGTAAAGCCACCTTCCGGCAGGTGACGATCGAGATATTCGGCCTAAGCGCCGACATTTAGATTTGTAAATCCTGGCTAGATCGCAGTACCGTAACTAGACGTACTATCACCTGGGAGAGGAAATCGTTCACATGAAAGATTGGTCATTTATTATTTGTTACTTATTTGTTTATTCATATTCTTTTAAGCCGTCAGTATCGAGCTGGCCGACGGAAGGACCATGATGGAAGTGGGTGGTTTCCAGTAGGCCTATCCAAGCCGTTCTGGCTGCCAGCAGTGAGCAGAAAGGGCAGATCGGCAAACGAAGACGAAGCTGGCCCTGGTTATGTCTGCCATGGCAAAGACTTAACGTCACCTGAAAACCTAAAATTAGCGTCCTCACCAATAATGAAGCTCAAGCTGTTCATGTATCACTGGTGAAAGCCACGGTATTGTGACTGACGCGCCAGAGAGTTAACTTGGATGCGCACCTAGAAGAAGAAAGAAGAAGAAGAAGAAAGAAGAAGAAGAAGAAGAAGAAACAACAACAACAACAACAACAACAACAAGAAAAACAAGAACTAGAACAAGAACAAGAAGAACAAGAAGAAGAGGAGGAGGAAGTAGAAGAGGAGAAGAAGAAGTCGAGACGACGAAGAAGTAGAACATGAACAAAAAAAAACAAGAAGAACAAAAAGGAGAACAAGATGATGACGACGATGAAGATGATGATGGAAAAAAAAAAGAAGCAACTGCAACAAAACACGAACAGGAGATGAAAGTAAAGTGATGGTAAAGGGCAAGAACTGCGCTAAGAATAACACAGCAACAGGAAGAGTAGAACTCAACAACAGCCATATAGCACACAAAAACACAAACACACATCATATGTTGGACCATTTGTGGTCCAGTTCATCCCTGATGAACGTATAGAATGTCTGATTTCCCTTGAAATTTAAAAAAAAAAAAAAAAAAAAAAAATTGGATACGTACAGTAAAAGGCTGATAGCAAGCTGAGCGTTCAAGAACGAAGGATTTCTAGGAAAAAAACAGATACACTGGAAGGTGCCAGTGGATATCCTTAACAGCCCAACCAGCCAGCCGGGAGCAATCATGCAGCACCCTTGAAAACCTGAGTTGTACTAACCGTGGGTGCAAGCACGCACACGGTTGTGAGGCAGTCCATTAAGACGCCAAGGGGACATAGCTGCTCCCTGGCAGATGCTACTGTGTGATGACCATTGGACGAGACCCAACAGAAGCGTCTCCAGTGACGAGCTGTTTCATGGTTGCAGATCCCACCGACAAAACTGGACGTCAGGTAATTCTCTGCGTCTCATACAAGGAAAAGGCAAATGTGTGAATCCGACAGCAAGGGAGCACACGCAGGTAGACAAGGTCCTCTTCATGCAGTTATCAAGCTGCTGGGTCTGAGCCTACCCGACACGGACGTCACTGCCTTGACCCGTCAGTTATCTCCGCATGATGAGTCCCGTCATTTTGGTTTCAAAGGGAGGTGACTGCAGGTGGAAACTGAAACAAGCTTTTAAAGGAAAATATTAATCCGCCGGATAAAGGAGACAAATAAATTACAAGACAAAACACGACACGTTTCGACCTCTTAAATATTTCTTCAGGCAAGACGGGCCCATCTTGCGCTGAATTCGAGAAAGATAAGTGATCGCTCGTTCTTAGTTTTGATTGTCCTGAATGTTGTTTATCTTGCCTGAAAAAGATCTAAGAGGTCGAAACGCGTTGTGTTTTGCCCTGTAATTTGTTTGTCTGGTGAATTGATCATTATTTTTCTTAAAAAAAAAAAATCAATTTACTAAAGATACGTTGGCTCGAGGCTGGACGTCCCAGAGGCGGATTAACACCGACACGGAGGTCCTGAGATGTGTTTTTATCTAGACAAGGTGGTAAGAATTATCGCTTGTTTTGCGGGTGTTAGCGTTTCACTGGACACTGTAGCGGCAAGCTGGTCTAGGAGGAATAAGAGAGATTCCGCTTGACCGTCATGGGATTCTCTCGCTTGAAAATGGCCAACAGTTGCTGGAAAGACGACAAGACTGCCCGCTAGATTATGTTTGATCTATTCCGCTTGAGGTCCACCATGCCCTTATCTTCGTGCTGAGCCCAGTGACCTGTGGGTGACGCTATGTCAGTCAAAGTCGTCGGTGGTGTCAGCTTCATTGAAATGTTGCTCAATGGACGTCACTGGATTCACCGCGCTGAGCAGTTACACTCACTGAGCAGGGCGTTGAGCACGGTGGTGTCCTGAGTATGTTGGGTCAGTACAGGCACCATTGCCGGAACGTCATTGAAGTCAGTGATCGGTGTACAGGCGAAGACACTCTGCACGACATCTGGTGCAGGATCCTTTTGTAGATGTGGTGTTGACTCGGACTGCTC
>JADBJO010009821.1:27500-30000 GCA_016801955.1 Conus betulinus
TGTAGTTTTTTTTTCTTTCTGCATACGCAGGCCGATACTCCTGCAGACACTACCTGTGTAGACAGGGCAAGGATTAATCCATCTACCAACAGCAGGAGTGGAGTTTTGTGAGTATGACCATTTTTTTTTAACCTGCCAATTAAGGCAGCCATACTCCAACTTTGGGGAAGGTGCATGCTATATGTTAAGTGTCATCCATACCAACGGCCAAACTGGCATTCTCTTCTGAAAGTTGGTGATCAGATTTCACATGTGCGCAAGATGTTATGTGTGTGTTCACACATGGAAGCTTGGTTTATAGTCTCATTTGAAGGACTGTACAGGAAATGGAGTCAGAGCCACTGGTAACTGTAAGGGAAAAATTCCCCTGTACCAAAACGACCTGGTGGAGATTCAAACATGCAACCCGGAATAGCTCAGTTGGTAGAGCGCCGGACTCGTGATCCTGAGGTTACGGGTTCGAATTTCGGTACAGGGGGATTTTTCCCTCGGCGTTAACAGTGGTTCTGACTCCATCCCCCATACAGTCCTTCGAATGAGACTTTAAACCAAGATTCCGTGCGTGAACGCATGCACAACATCTTGCACACACGTAAAATCCCATCACCAACTTTCGGAAGAGAAGGCCAGTTTGGCCATTGGTATGGATGACACGTTACACATAGCATGCACCTTCCCCGAAGTTGGAGTATGGCTGCCTTAATGGCGGAATAAAAAACGGTCATACACACATAAATGTTAGTAATGCTCAAAGTTATGACCGCTGAACATTAATGAAAGAAGAAGAACCCCAGGTTCACCAAGATTACAAGTCCAGAGCTCTACCACTGGTCATTGTAATTGATTTGTCACATAAGAATAAGTCTACTGACCCTCCTTCATCTCCTGCCCCCTCCCACTCCTCCCCCTTCTGTTGAGCACTTCTTCTGCAAATATACCAAGTTCACCAAACAAGAATAAGGACATCCTTCCCCCAGATCAGAATGTCCGAGCCATTTCTTCATCAAGCTATATTTTAGTTTCTCAGCATTCACTCCCTCAAGCACAAATAGCAGATTAATTATTCTACTCAGAACATGATGATCAGTCATATGCTGAGGGTAAAGACGATAAGATGATGATGTGATGGAGTTCGTTTTGGTCCAGAAAGTACATGAAAGGGCTCTTGTCTTTTTATACTATATGCTGGATTCAACAGGGTCTGGATGATACATGTACAGACACCTGCAGTGTTGGTCATGAAATTGAGCAACACCCTAAAACGTGAAAGACACCATCAAGCAGATGAAACTCAACGGTGAAGTTAAAGTGTTTAATTCACTCAGCTCTTATGTAGGATCAGGATGGGGTGAAAAAAAAAAGTGTCTGATTTGAATCAAATTTGTGACCTCTCAGCTCACAAATCCATGACTCCATTATGGCAGTGGTTTCAGTCACAACATTTTGTAAAAAATTAGTAAATGCTTTTTAAAAAAACTTCTTAGCACTGTTTTTCCTGAATATCTAATATAGATGAAGCCCCTTCCCTGCATTCCTCCTTTCATTCTCCTCCCCCACCTCTCACTCCCCCCCCCCCCCCCCCCCACCTCTCACTGTCCACCCCACCTCTTACTCCATACCCTCCACTGCCCCGTCTGTTTGTGACACAGACTCTTGCATCTTTTCAGACTAGCTAGTTGTGGTGAATTGCATGAAAGTGTCAGGAAGAGCTGTTTTTTTTTTTTATTTTTTTATGATGGATGGATAGGGTTCATCATTCAAGGAAACTTGTACTAAAGGCCGCTGAACCGCTTCTTGATTCAATAATAAAAGAAAGCATTGGTGTTTTTAAAAATTTTCATCTCCCTTTCTGTTCTCTTTTTCGTACGCGCATGCGCGCGCGCGCGCGCACACACACACACACACACACACACACACACACACACACACATGAAAATACACACACACACACACACACACACACACACACACACACACACACACTCAGTTGCAGACACAGACACACACACAGATGCGCACACTTCTACTACTACTACTACTACTCAGAAGTCCAAGTCATTAAATGCACAATTCCACAACAAACAGCCACTGCCACTGCCCAACATTTCATCTCGTCAATGATTCATGAATGCCATTCTTGAAAGACTCAAACAGACAAATCAAGTGGCACACTGTTTCTGTCCATTTATACATGTATTCAATTGCATAAAGATATAAAATGTACTGACTCCCTGTGGCATCGGCTACAAAAAGGCATGCTTATGATAGAGAAAGATGTCTTACAAAAGGTTAATTCAAACTCCTTGCCTGCTGCCCGCTTGTAAAATACTTAAATTTCAAAATGGTATTTTATTACCATAGCCTTTGTCAGGTGCATCAACGACAACAGATCTACATATAACAGAATATTAAGAACCTGAAAGGGGACATTGACATCTTGTCATGTCCTTTCTGTCATTGATGTCCCTGATAAAGTCTGAATGACTGCCAAAGTTTCGGA
>JADBJO010009821.1:37500-40000 GCA_016801955.1 Conus betulinus
GCGCGCGCGCGCGCGCGTATCTGATCATCACTTGTCTGGAGAGTATGTTAACAAATAACGGAACACACATAGGCACTGACTCGCACGCGCATGCACACACACACACACACACACACACACACACGCACGCACATTTACATTTTCTCTCTCTCTCTCTCTCTCTCTCTCCTCTCTCTCTCTCTCTCTCTCTTTTACGAACACGTGCGCGCGCGCACGCACGCACACCCACACACACACACACACACACACACACACACACACACACACACACACGCACACGCATGCCACGCGCGCACGTGCGCTGAACTTATATTTAATGCCAGCTGTAACTTAGTATACAATAACCTCAATTTTCAAACAGGTTATTCAGTCGTTTTCTGTCTTGGTTTATTTCCTTTTTATTTTCTTTCTTTTCTTGTCTTTTCTTCCCCCCCCCCCCCCCCCCCCCCCCCCCCCTTATTCTTCTTTCCTTTTAATCAGGTTTTTTTTTATCGTTCCTCCTCTACTCTCTCTCTCTCTCTCTCTCTCTCTCTCTCTCTCTCTCTCTCTCTCTCTCTCTCTCTCTCGTTTTTTTTCTATCTTTTCTCCCTCCCTCCCTCCCTTTCCTTTCTTTCGTTCTAACTTTTTTTTTTTCTTTCACCTTTCTTCGATTTTCTTTTTGCGTTTTTTTTTTTTTTTTAAATTCTGTCTTCTTGTCTCATGTTCTTTCTTCCTTTCTGTCTTCTTTTTCTTTCCTTTATCACACTTTTGCTCCGTCTTTACTTCATTCCTTCTCTTCCTTTTCCTTCTGTCCTTCTTTCTGTCTGTCTTCCTCTCTCTCCCTCTCTCTCTCTCTCTCGCTCTCTCTCTCTCTCTCTCTCTCCTCTCTCCCCTCGCCCCACACCTCTTTCGTTCTATGTCCAATGCACCGTGATTTCCCAATCTGGTGAAGCTGCACACCGACAACACAACAACACTGGCCCAGAAATCCGCTTAATGTCGTGGCCGTGTCGTGCCTGAATGCACAGGTGTGTGGCCTCGGTGGGCCCTCGGGCTTACAGTAAACAACCTAGCTGGCCTTAAGCTGGGCCTGAATACACCTGTGGCTGCTTTTTCACCGGAATCCAGTCCGCGACTGAGGAAGTTTATACATACGCCAGCCAACCGCTTGGCCTGACGCACAGGAAAACGAAAAAAGACGTACATTAGATTATAAGAAAATAGTAATAATGAAAGGGAAATTAGTTTGTATACAACCCCCACCTTTGGCTCGGAACTTTTTTTTTTTTTCTCTGCAGACAGTCAGTTTCAGTTGTTTTGACAAACAAGGGAGATAAATATGTCCTAAAAGGGCTAGAGGTAATCAGGTTTCACCGTCAAAACAAGGGAAATAAATAAGTCCTAAAAGGGCTAGAGGTAATCAAGGCAGGACCTTAATTATGTATTGGTACCACCACCACCCCCCACCCCCCCCTACCCCTTCCCCTCCCCGCGTCATACCCCACCCATCAGCACGTTGCATCGTAGGTAGTAACTTTCATTGAGCGATTTTTTTTCAGTGTCTCTCCTGGCGTTCATTTGTATTTAGAGTAGTTAACAAATGTAATTCGCACACGCATTGACACAGGCAAGTTAGTAATAATACTAATTCTGTCTGTGTGTGGTGTGTGTGTGTGTGTGTGTGTGTGTGTGTGTGTGTGTGTGTTTATGTAGATAGATAGAGATAGATAGATAGATAGATAGATTGTTATCATAGATGAAAGATAGATTATTTGTTATGATTTTGTTATTATATTATTATAGGCGAAAGGGAGCTTGCAGAGCGTTCATAAGTTCGTGGTTGCAGGCACAGTTGTGTGTACGAAGTGGGAGACCATACCGTTAATTGTACATTTATTCCATTTATAGATGCATGCTAATCTGAATTCTTCGAATTGCTTTGTTTGAAAACGGTTCATCCATCTAGTTTATTGCTTGCTTTTTTTTTTTTTTTTTTTTTTTTTTTAAGACACCTTTGGTCCAAGGGGGTGTCGCCTTGTTTGTTCTGTGTGCCCGGTGTTGTCATTTTTAGCTAGGCGACTTGATGTCATACGCAGCTTTCGTTTGGAGACAAGGGCGTGTATTTAGTTCATCATGGGAGCAAGAGGTTGCTGTACTTGTTCGTAATATTCTTCTGGTCCGTTCACTTAGTGACAAGGTTTGCTCTCTGTAATGGCGAGGTTTGTCGGTTGTCACTCGGTGAATAAGTGCTCAAAGATGTTGTTAGGGCCACCACGTTTTTAAGAAGATGGTTTTAAAGCATTCGATGAACAGGCAAAATAAAGCAGACAAAGACAAAGAAAAAAAAAAGGGAGAAAACATACACACACAAACACACAGAACACACACGCACACACAGCGCGTGCGCCGCGCGCGCGCGGCACACACACCACACACACACACACACACACACACACACACACACACACACACACTCACGCACGCACGCACGCCACCGCACGCACGCACGCACCACACACAC
>JADBJO010009821.1:52500-57500 GCA_016801955.1 Conus betulinus
TTGCGAGTCCTGTGTGACACGACCTTTAGTATGTGGGATTCATTCGTTTGGCGGCTCCTGTGTGACACGGCCTTTAGCATGTGGGATCCATTTTGTTTGGCGGCTGTTGTGTGACACGGCCTTTAGTGTGTGGGATCTATTCGTTTGGCAGCTCCTGTGTCACTGGGCCTTAAGTATGTGGGATTCTTTTGTGTTTGGCGACTGTTGTGTAACATGGCTTTTAGTGTGTGGGATCCGTTTGTTTTGCGACTCCTTTGTAAAGCGGCCTTTAGTATGTGGGATCCAATCAACCATTGCTGTGGCAGAGGGCAAAGGGGTGGGTGGGAGGAGGCAGGTGAGGAGAGGAGGGAGGGATTATTGGGCTTCTGAGGGATTTGGCTATTGAACGCTTGAATGTAGGGATTTGGCTATTGAACGCTTGAATGTGTTCAACCTAGCAGTTCTCTGCTTGTGTTTCCTGGAACATGCCATTATTGTTTCAAGCCTAGGCTGCTCCTGCGAGTTTTTAATTGTCCTTTTCTTCTTTTGATTGTTTTCCTGCCTACCCTTTTCTTCTCTGTCTTCTTTTCTTTCTGTCTTCCTCGTTTTCTTTCTTTCCTTTTCTTTCATTCTTTTTTATTTCTTTCTTCTATTTCTCCCTTTGTTTTTTGTGTCTTCTTCCTTTCTTCCTTGTGGGGGTGGGGATGTGGGAAGCTGAAAAAACGTCACAATCAAACATGCGTCGTAATGTATGACGACATCAAACCTGCGTTATAATGTATTTCGTCTCTTAGATATTCCATAAAGAAGAAAAACCGTTTTGGGCCGTTATAGCCATTAGTAACGACTTTTCTGGTAAAATAAAACGTCGGGCATCGTCCGTGACCCATAATGAACGTACCTACAAGTTTTCAGAAAGATCGGCCCAGAAGTTTTGTCTGGAGCGAGTGGAACACATTTTGACCAAACATTTTGAACCACGGACAGACAGAAACACACACAGACAGCATTTCTTCGTTCCCATTGTAAAAGTACTCCCTGTTCTATAAGAACTGGGTGTACAAAAAGGTAGCAGAACATCGCTCTAGAAAGAGCAAAACACGAGGTAAGATTCTTAGTTCACGAAACACTCGAGTAGACGGACGACAGCTCACCTAAATGAATCACCAGGCAACAAAATGTCAGTACAGAAAGACGGGGAAAAAAGATAACAAAATAAAAGTTCAGAAAGATAATAAAACAGCTGCTCAGAAAGAGACAATAAATTAAGAGTTCGGAAAGTCAACAAAACAACAGTTCAAGAGCATAACAAAACACAAGTTTCATAAAAACGACAGAACACCAGTTCAGAAAGATAACAAATCACCGGTTCAGAATTAAAACACATCAAAACGCCAGTTCAGAAAGAGAACAAAACACCAGTTCAGAAAGAGAACGAAACACCAGTTCAGAAAGACAGCAAAACACCAGTTCAGGAAGACGGCAAAACAATTCAGACAGACAACAAAACAGCAGTTTAGAAAGACAATATATGTAATATTTGAGCCTCTTGTTGAGTCACATTTAGATAATGTGATTTTGAAATCAAAATCTGCTTGTGAAAAGTAACGACACATCATCAAGTAACAGATAATGACACAGCTGTCATTTGCACAACTTCAAGTCGGAAGTAGCCGGGAGGAGGAGAGGTAAATACGTGTCGCTGTGTTAACAAAGTTTCTGCATGAATTTTACACAGTTGCTTGTTCCCTATTGACTGAGATTGTTCATTGACTTATTTCATTTTGATCGAGATTGTTCATTTACTTACTTCGTTTTGATCGAGATTGTTCATTGACTTACTTCATTTTTGTATATGTATAAAAACGACTGCTGGACTTCATAAAGACAACATGAACAAGATGCAAAGCATGTAAACGTACTCCCAGTTTATCTTGAATACGCGTGAGATATTTCATAAAGAGGAAAAAACCGTTCTGGGCCGTTTATAGCCGTTAGTAACGGCTCTACTGGTAAACATCGGCCATCATCTGTGACCCATAATGCAGATATCTACAAATTTTCAGAAAGATCGGCCAAGTACTCTCGTGAGATTTTCCATAAAGAAGAAAAACTGTTATGGGCCGTTATAGCCGTTAGTACCGGCTACAACGGTAAAATAACACATCGGGCATCATCCGTGACCCATAAGGAAACACATCTACAAATTTGCAGAGAGATCAAGCTAAGTGCATTTTTCGTTATTTGTTTCATGTTTTTGTTGCACCTGAAGAAGACCTAAGAGGTCGAAACGCGTTGTGGTTTGTCTTGTGACTCGTTTGTCCACGTTTCTCTGGGCGGTTCGCTGACATTTATTTAAGATTTTTTTAGATTTCCGCGTTCTTTGACTTACTTCATTTTGATTTGTTAATTGACTTACTTCATTTTGATTGAGATTGTGCATTGACTTACTTCATTTTGATTGAGATTGCTCTTTGACTTACTTCATTTTGATTGAGATTGTTCATTGACTTACTTCATTTTGATCGAGATTTTGCATTGACTTACTTCATTTTGATTGAGATTGTTCTTTGACTTACTTCATTTTGACTGAGATTGTTCTTTGACTTACTTCATTTTGATTGAGATTGTTCTTTGACTTACTTCATTTTGATTGAGATTGTTCTTTGACTTACTTCATTTTGATTGAGATTGTTCATTGACTTACTTCTTTGGGATTGAGATTGTTCATTGACTTACTTCATTTTGATTGAAATTGTTCATTGACTTACTTCATTTTGATTGAGATTGTTCATTGACTTACTTCATTTTGATTGAGATTGTTCGTTGACTTACTTCATTTTGATCGAATTGTTCATTGACTTACTTCATTTTGGTCGAGATTGTTCGTTGACTTACTTCATTTTGATCACTGACTTACGTCATTGTGATGGAGGTTGTTCATTGACTTAGCTCATTGGAAGCAATCCTGACATGGGGATGGTAGCGCGGGGATGGAGGGGGGAGGAGTAGGGGGTGGTGTGGTCTGTCTTTTGGTTGGAATTGTCTAGCCTTACTCTCTAGACATTCTGCGCTTGTAATGCCACTCTATCACTGTCCAACCCCGCCTTTTTGATCATTTTTTTTTCTTCTGCGGTACTGTCTGCCTCACCCCCCCCCCCCCCCCCCCCCCCCCCTCCTTGCTTTTTTTGATCCAGTTATCCGTCTTCGTTGTAGATAGCCTTTGAAGCTTTTTTTTTTTCTTTTTTTTTCTTGTTACAGTTCATAATGACGTGTGTGTGTGTGTGTGTGTGTGTGTGTGTGTGGTGTCCCCCCCTTCCCCACCGCCCCTTCCCTTCTTCCCTATCCCTCAACATTGCCCCCTCCACTTTTCCCTCTACCCAACCGCACAGCTGAAGCGGGTCTCGTTGCAGGGCCTCTAGCCTGTCTCTGTTTGCCTGCCTGTCTGTCTGTCTGTTGTGTCTGTCTGCCTGTCTCTCTGTATGTCTGCCTGTCTCTCTGTGTGTCTGCCTGCCTGCCTGCCTGTCTGTGTCTTCCTGCCTCTCTGCCTGCCTGCCTCTTTTTCTGCCTGTCTGTGTATGTCTGTCTTCCTGCCTGTCTGTTTGCCTGCCTGTCTGTATGTCTGCCTGCCTGTCTGTCCGTTTTGTCTGTCTGCCTGTCTCTCTGTATGTCTGCCTGTCTCTCTGTGTGTCTGCCTGCCTGCCTGCCTGTCTGTGCCTTCCTGTCTCTCTGTCTGCCTGTCTCTTTTTCTGCCTGTCTCTGTATGTCTGCCTTCGTGCCTGCCTGTCTGTCTTTCTGTATGTCTGCCTGCCTGTCTGTCTGTCTGTCTGTCTTCCTGTCTGTCTGTCTTCCTGTCTGTCTGCCTGTCTCTGGAAAGTAAAGAAAAATATCGCTGTTTTTTTCTCATTTAAGAATGTGTTCCATCCTGAAAAGTTTCTCAGTGTCATAACAGATAGATGGCACAGAATAAATTACGCAAGATTTAGGTTGAGAACTTTAGGTTTTAATGCGAACAAAAGATGGTTTGAATGTGAAACATCCACAGAATCTCCTTGTCCTGCATGTAGACATATTATTGATGACGAAGAACACTTTCTGTTCCACTGTACAGCTTATAATGAAGTGCGGACAAATTGTTCATTTTTCCAGCTAGATATAGCGAAAAGACAAAATGTCGCTGGCGTGTTATCATCAGATGATGAACTTGTAATTAAATCAGTTTTGCGAAATTCATCGCGGAAGCATTGAAAATTAGGCAGATGAAGGATAGTGAAGTTTAAGATAATACATTATAAGAGATATCTGAATGAATATATTATCATTCATCGCATGTGGAAGAGATCAGTAAAATACAATGACATCATTCATTTGAGTGGATGGTCGAGTGAGTCTTTTTTTTTTTTTTTTTTTTTTTTTTTTCCCCAAGTTGAAGAGATCGGTAAAATACAATGTCATCATTTGATTGAGTGGATGGTCGAGTCAGTCTTAAGTGTGTATGTGTGTGTGTGTGTGTGTGTGTGTGTGTGTGTGTGTGTGTGTGTGTGTGTGTGTGTGTGTGTGTGTGTGTGTGTGTGTGTGTGTGTGTGTTTAACTTTAACTTTGCATTACTCCTGTGCGTGAGGTGAGGACATAACGAAATGTTACGAATTTATTTGTTTTTTGTTAACTTTGGATTTGATACACACTCGGAATGAAAGTGTACTATTTTGTTTGCAGGAAAGGAAGAGGGAAATGTTTTTGTTCTGTTACCTCTCCCCCCCCCTTGTCAACAGACCTCATTGGTAATGACAATAAAATATCAAAGTGTCAAAGTCGGTACCCTCGCCACCATCTCCATTGGGATAAGTTCCTGTTTCTCCTTCCCCTTCTTCTTCTTTCTTCTTTCTTTCTTTCTTTTCTTTCTTTCTTCTTCTTCTTCTTTCTTCTTCTTTCTTCCTCTTCTTTTCTTCCTTCTCTTTCTTTTCCTTCTCTTTCTTCTTTCTTTCTTCTTCTTCTTCTTTCTTCTTCTCTTCTTTCTTCTT
>JADBJO010009821.1:72500-79230 GCA_016801955.1 Conus betulinus
TTTTTTTTTCCCCCTCCATGGTTCCACTGTCTCTCTGTTGATCTCCACCACATTCTTTTTTTTTTTTTTTTTTTCCCCTTCATCAAGTCGATGTGCATGCCACAATGAACCAAGGAATGTATATGATTCCCACATGACATGGCACCACTTCCACCTGTTCCCTTCCCACCCCCACCCCCACTCCACCATCACCACCACCATGCCATCGGTTTGCTCCTCTCTTTTCAGAAAAAAAATTCAAGATCATGTGAATTGGTCAGATGTTTGAACATTTTTCTAGGTGACTTGGAAAGTGAATGCGTTGTAAGCTGGTCCAATCCCCCCACACCCTCTTTCTTGAAATCTGAATTTTAAAATGTATGTATGTATGTATGTATTTGTTTACTTTTTTGTTTATTCCCTTATTCATTCATTTATCTGTTTATGTATTTACTTATTCACTTTTGCTAACGAAAAATCATTTCTGTTACTCAGTTACATTGCGTTGTTATTGAAAGAAAGTTGATAACAAGTCCCACCCCCCACCCCAAATTCCCACCTACCCTCTCCTTCTCCTCTCCCTCTTCCTGCCCCATGGATAACCCTGTCTTATTTTTAAAGAACGCTAGACTGAAACAAGCTCAACAGGAACTGCTGAAATCAAAGGTCAAAAATGTTCTGTTCATTATTAATGAATAGACCTGTCACTGAAGTGCATGGTTTTGATTTTTCTCATGGGCATGATTTTTCTTTATGGTAATTATACATGCATGAGTGATTTTAATTTACTGTGTGTTTTTTTTTTCTATCTGCACCTTCAGTCAGTATAAGTGGTCTTGATTTAATATAGCAGATTTACATCCCCCCCCCCCCCTTTTTTATGTTTTTATTTTTGTCTCTGTTTGACTGTACATTTTTTTCTATTCAAAAGAGAGAATATTTACGGTACAAAGCACATTAGACTATATATTTTGGAAATTACCAAATGCTACCGGTGTTCAATATTTTTAGTCATATAATGTGTGTTTTTCAATGGTACTATTGTTGCAAGGAATTGCAACATTTTAAGTAACTGTTGTACACAAAGATTTGACATGCTTAGCATTGTATGTGTCATATTTTATAGACTGCATTTCAGTCACAGTCACGATCAGCAGCTTGCTTGTTAGGCTTTGAGTATGTTGTGGCTGCAGTAGTGTGATCCTTGCAGCTTGAGTTGTTCCCCTTGGACAAGGCTTGTCTCTGTGGTTGGCGGACATGCTGTTTGAACGAAAGCGGCTGTTTTTTCTGGCTGAAATCATACCTCAGATGTTCAGGATGCATGACTAGATTAGATAAAACAGGATTATGTCTTTTCAACTGAGATCCTAGCATTGTTGAGATTTTAGAAAATCTGTACATTTTCGAAGGAGCATGAACAACTACCACCTTACACTAACTTTAAGTATGATTTGCTCATATCTGATTTATGAAAAAGGTGACTTTGTATGCAAAAAAAAAAAATTAGACAAAGAGGAACAAGGACAAAGAAAAAGAAAATGGAGAGATGATCAAAAGTGAAGGAAAACATTCAACTCTGTTTTTGGACAAGTGAGAAAATGGCAGCTGAAATTTTGTACATTTCAGTTTGATTATTAGAACCACTAAAGTGATGTTTTGTCTATGAAAAAACAAACCTATTCCTGTTCGTGAATTCTAATAAACATCTGTCATGAGAACACTTTATGCAGCCCAATTATGCAGAATAGTATAAGCATGTGAGCTTTGCTTGGCGTTCCCAAGACAGGTATGTGTCGAGATAAAAATGACGATTATAATTCCAAGCTTTTTACTAACAGATGAAAATCAGGAAGATGATGTTTGACACACAGCTTTGAACCGTTACTAGTTCTGTGCTTTTGCTCGTTTAGTTTAGAAGTGCATGTTATAACAGTTGCAAGACATTTATTTTGATACGATTCTATTGACCATGGTTGCTAGATTTGTTTTACAGCTCTCAGACATCAGTAACGACCCTAGGTAGAGAAACATTCTTGTTCAGAAAGTGATTTGATTTCTTTTGACTAGAATGTCAGATTCATTGCAACTGTATATCAACTGGGGAAGACAATATTATAACTCTCCCACCCCCTTCCCTCACCCCCAAACCCCTCTAAATCCTCTTCATCCTAGATGTAGTTCTCGATATCTGACAGTATGATGTGATTTAAGAGCTGAATACACACGTCAGTAGTCACACTGTCATTGCTGTGACCTACCCCCATGTGACCTTGACCTTCCAAAAGTGACCTTGACTGGCTGGATGAGATTCAAGACACGCGCCCTTCCACCCGAGCCAGCCGGCGAGACTCGTTGGCTTTTGACTCAGATGTCAAAGACACCTGCAGTGGGTTCGTATGGAGTTCACATACGGTGTGTGTTGGGAGGGTCAGTCTGGGGGGAAGGAGTGGTCAGCGGCTAGAGGAGGGGGGGGGGGGGGGACCAGGAAGAGGGAGATGAGGGGAGGGGGTGGGAGGAGGTTTGAGAGTTCTGACGATCGGAGATATTGCAGCTCATCAGAATCGAACCAAAAAACTTGATTCTGGAGGGGAAGCCAAATCCTGTTTGAGAAATTCTTAACTTTTTTTTTCCCCTTTATTTAGTAAACGTGAGGGGCCTTGAACTGCTCGATGAATGTCTAACAGAGTGGAATAATTTGAGATGTTGGAGGGGGAGAGGGTGCGGACGTATAATTTGCTTGTGGAAATTGTCTATTGTTTGCTTAGATCTAACATTCTTGTGGCTGGGAGAAATTGAAAATAAAATGCAGCTTAGTTTAATGCCTTTAATTGTGTTTGAAACTATAACAGTGCTAACATGTGGCAAAAGTGTGTGTGTGTGTGTGTGTGTGTGGAGGAAGGGGGGTGCAGGTGTGCATACGTGTGTGCATGCATATGTATTTGTGCTTGCATGCATATTTGTGTGTCTAATAGTTCTTGGGAGATGTACACAATGTATGGAAACCATGTTTCGGAAGTAAGAGTTCACTGATTCATTGATTCGTTTATTCTCTGACTCAAAGAGAGATTGAATGGAGTTATCTTTATTTGTGACCATGTTTGTTATAGCATACATTGGTATTGAAATGGTGAACTTTCAGGCAGAGAGACAGGCAGTGGGATGTCGGTGGGGCTGGGGCTGTTGAGGTGAAAGATGCAAGCGTGAGCAATGGACCATGCAGATTATCAATCCAAGCTCCCTGAAGAAAATATACTTCCAATAAATAGAAATGTGTTTTTTGAAGAAATGTGATATGTTGAACAATTTGTGTAAGTTCTTCTCATGTTCACCTGACCAAACTGAGGCTGTCAGTTGTATCCAAATTTAGTGTGGATGTGCTTAGTCTGGTTATCATGGAAACTGCAGATAAATCGCCGTCTTTCGTATAATCTTTATGACCAGTCTCCCTATCATTGTCATTGAAATGAAAGTTTCTAATGAAGATCAGCTGACGCACCTCTCTGGCCGGGTAAAACAAACACACCTGTTGAAGGGCTGTTTAGATTCAGTCTCTAGCGTTCAGGATTCTTCTACTTTGCTCACGGCCAATTTCTGCCTGAAGCTTTGAGGACAAGGCTGCTGGGAATTTAGGAGAGAACGTTTTTTTATTCTTTGTGAACAAATACAGTGTTGTTTTGACGAAAAAGTCTTAATAGGAAAAGAAAATCAATTGTTCATAGCTTTCAGCATTTCAGTGTCTTACTCCATCTCAATAAGTAACTTTGAAAAATATGTTTATTATCACCAGCACCAAGGAAGGTGTGTTTTTTTTTTCCCATGTCACTTACATGCTCATGTACACACACACACACACACACACACACACACACACACACATGCTTTCTCCAAGCTGGCATTTTTTTTTTTTCCTGCCAGTTGGCTGTGGGATTCAGATCTTACGTGATCTAGAAATTACCCCCCCCACCCCCTCACCCCCCTCGCTCTTTTACTCCTTTCACCACCACCTCATCCCTTCCCCCCTCCCGCCTCTCACCCCCCTCTCGTACAAGCTGATTAGCCCCCAGGTTTGCACTTACTGCCAAGGACTGTTCACTGCTCTACATCCACCCCAGCTGGTCATCGTCCATGTGCATGTCATTTTTAGCTTTGTTGAAGATTGATTGAAACGTGTCTTGTCAGTTCTGTCTTCGCCTCTGCCAGTGTGTTTCTGCAAAAGCCTTTCCAAGCTTTGTGAAATATTAATTGAAACTTTATAAACACCGTTTTGTGAAATATTAATTGAAACCTTATAAACACTTGTTACTGGTTTCTACATCAAGTGCAAATGGAGGTAACTCACAAACTGAAATTGAAATGTACAGGGAAAGTAGGGAGAAAAAAAAAGTAAAGAGAAGGTAAAGACATGTTCAAATTTTACCAGGAGTGTTACTGCAAAAGGTGACTTCAAAGAATGGAATGGCTGTCGCGTGTTGGGGATATGATGATGAACATGCTAACAACATGCTTTTATGCCTTAACTTAAAATAAGAGGCTTATAGGGGGATTAGGAGAGGGGAAAGGTGGGAAGGGATGAATGGGGGGGGGGGGGGGGGGGGGGGGTTGGGGTTGTGTAGAATGACTGAGACATATTCAGAGAAAGAGAGATTTGTAAATGTTGGATCAGTTGATGTTTTGCTTCAGGCAGTAATTTGTGAGATTTGTAATTGTTGGATCAGTTGATGCTTTGTTTCAGGCAGTAATTTGTGAGAAATAACAGTGTGTGTGTGGTTATGGGCACATCCTCAGGGAGTATCTTGTGAGGAGAAATAACCGTGTGTGTGGTATGGGTACATCCTCACTGCATGAGCACTAAATCTGCTGACTAAGTTCTAACTTTTACTAACTGGCTGTTCTACTTTTTCAAACTTGTCATGGATTTTTGTTAACAGATTCTACAAACTTTTCCATGAAGTTTGTATGTTTGCTTGTTTATTTTCCTCTGATCATGTGTGTGTGTGTATGTGTATGTGTGTGTGTGTGTGTGTGTGTGTGTGTGTGTGTGTGTGTGTGTGTGTGCTTGCGTGCATGCATGCTGTGTTAGTATGTGTGTATTCATGAGCTTTAAGAGTGAACGTCAATAAGCGTTTGAGCAGTGGTCTTCTCTTGTGTCCAGTTTGTTGTTGTAAACACCCCAAGCTCAAAAAGAGATGGATTGTATAGATCATCATCCTTATCATCATCGTATCATCATCACGTTATCATCATTGTCCTCATTGTTATTATTACTATACTAACAGGACATGGATGAATAGTGGCAGGGCAAGGAACTGTTCTACGTCCACTTCTCTATAATCTTGCCCAAAGTCCAGATTTCAGGGTCTTCTGGGTTGTTTGCAATTTTTTCACAGGTACATAGCAGCAGAAATCAGTTGAGCCTTTGAAGCTTTTCAGATTTGATTTCTTAATGTGTGCCATCTTTATTTTTTTTAACTTTTTTTTTTTATGTGTTAAGTGTCGCTTGCAAGTGTGAGATTTAGTTTGTGTGTGCCTGCATGTGCGTGCTTAGAAAAACGCCTTGAACCAGTTTGAAGTGTTAGATGCATATGGCACTTTACACAGTTTTTTGTTGTTGTTTTATGTTGGTTGTAATGATGACTGCTTTTAATGAGATCGCAGAAAGTTTTTGCAGTGTCAGAAAAAAATTACTGAACAATCTGGAAGGCAATGTAGTTTGAACGGATTAAAAGAAACTTGGCCTTTCTTATTATATACATGAGCTGACGTTATCTTGTGTTGAAACTTTTAATCCATATTGACTGGACGATAACTTGAAAAATAGTCCAGGATACTTGAAAAAAAAAAAGACGTTATCACCCAAATTAACATGAAAACTTTAAATCTGTATTGACTAGACCGTAACTTGAAAAATAGTGTGAAGGATAGCTGAAAAAAATGGAGATGTTGTCAGTCAAATTAACTTGAATATAAGAAGGACGTGCATCCATATAATTATCTCCCGCAAAAAAAAGGGGGGAAAAAAAAAAAAGGTGACCCAGCCCCTTGAATTGCAGGTACTCCTCAGGGGAGACCCTTCGTCGATCAAGTGCGGCAAGCAAGAAGAAGAAATCAGCAATACCCAGACCCTACACCCCTCAGCACACCAGTCTGTGTGAGATTGGGGAACAGGATGACGACAAAGCTCAGTGAGTAGTACCCTCAGTGCTTTGCTGCTCTACCTACAACAGACATACTGCCTACGAACATAGGTGAACTGGTGCTCATGTGTACACATGCATGCATGGGTGCATATGCCCATGCACACAACAACAAAAAAAACCCCCACATGCGTGCATGCTCATACACGCACGCATGCACATGTGCGTGCATGCACACACACACACACACACACACACACACACACACACACACACACACACACACACAGACACACACAACACAGATGAGGGTGGGTGGGTAGCAAAAAGTGGGGGTGGTTGGGGGGGGGGGGGGGGGGGGACTGGAAGCGTTAAGTGTAAATCTAGCCAAAAATTGTATCCTTGCTGTCTACAAATTCAGTGTCAGTAATTTCCATTTAAAAAGAAAATCTATTTTTCTTTTCTTTTAGTCTTTTTATTATTTAAAAAAAAATTTACTGATATCCACTTTTTTTTTTTTTTTTTGTTTTGTTTTTTTGTTGGTCATCACAGTCTTTGTTCTAAAACTGTCTCTTGCACTTTTATCACAAAAAAAACAAATAAACAAGTAGGAGGGG
>JADBJO010009822.1:5000-10000 GCA_016801955.1 Conus betulinus
CTCATGTGTTCTTACGAACTTTGAATCCACAAATTCTGTTTGGAAGTCCTGTTCGCGTAGGACAAGGGTGCATTTTGAGCCTATTTTTTTGTAAAAATCTTGTATTTAAATGCTTCCAGTATCATTTAACTGTTCATGTTGCTTTTTGTGTAGATAACACGGCTTTATTGCCGACAACTGCGAATGAACTACAGAATCAATCAAATGTATTACTTAGTGTTGTAGCAATATGAAGCTGCGTGCGAAAACTGACAAATCAAAATGTATGTTCTTTAGAAGAGGAGGTCATTTGGGAAGACGGGAGCCATGTTTTGTAGGTCAAGAAACTGGATGTTGCACGCAATTGATGTTTTGGGGGATTCTAACTTTACTACTATACTCTCAGTGAAGAAAAGTAGAGAACATCTGGCAACAACCGGACAGAAAGCAGGCGTGCAATTAAACGAGGGTCTCCAAAATATAAAGGAATGCATACTTACACATTCTTCATCTTTTATGCTAAAATACAGCTTTTGTTCTTTTGAAATCTGGAACTTAAGTCAGTCGGATTACACAGATAAAGTCCATACCTAGCATAAAACAGATTGAGGGGTGTACGTATCAACTCTTCAAACAAAATGATCTACGGTGATGTAGGAAGATATTGCCTTTACGTGAATAAAGAATAATTCTGTTGTAAGGTTCTGGTTCAAATTGTCACACATGGAAAAAAAAAATTATAATTCAATGGCTACGAGATGCTGCGTGACTATGACAAGTCTGAAAAGGAACGTTGTGCGTTAAAAGTTAGGCAAATGTTATGTGAAAGAGGATTTGATATTGTTTGGTTGCAGCTAGGAGTTGGGAATGTCAAAACGATTTTAGATTTGTCAAAAGAGTGGCTCCTTAATTTCTGCATCCCAGAATGGTCCGGAACGCACAAAGATTGTGACAGACATGACACTGGCAGACCATTGTGACAGACATGACACTGACAGACCATTGTGACAGACATGACACTGACAGACCATTGTGACAGACATGACACTGATAGACCACTGTGACAGACATGACACTGACAGACCATTGTGACAGACATGACACTCACAGACCATTTTGACAGACATGACACTGACAGACCATTGTGACAGACATGACACTGATAGACCATTGTGACAGACATGACACTCACAGACCATTGTGACAGACATGACACTGACAGACCATTGTGACAGACATAACACTCACAGACCATTGTGACAGACATAACACTTACAGACCATTGTGACAGACATGACACTCACAGACCATTGTGACAGACATGACACTGACAGACCATTGTGACAGACATGACACTCACAGACCATTGTGACAGACATGACACTGACAGACCATTGTGACAGACATGACACTCACAGACCATTGTGACAGACATAACACTGACAGACCATTTTGACAGACATGACACTCACAGACCATTGTGACAAACATAACACTTACATACCATTGTGACAGACATGACACTCACAGACCATTGTGACAGACATGACACTGACAGACCATTGTGACAGACATAACACTGACAGACCATTGTGACAGACATAACACTCACAGACCATTGTGACAGACATGACACTGACAGACCATTGTGACAGACATGACACTGACAGACCATTGTGACAGACATGACACTTACAGACCACTCAAAGTTTTTGAGAGAAAAAAAAAACAAACACCAAAATTCATGAAACTCACACGCATTGCTTTGGAGTTGTCGTTTTTTTTTAATGTAATGCTCATCAAATTAAACCTTGCCCGTTCTGCGAGCCAACGGTTGAATACGAAAGCAATTTTCCCTGACTGTTCTATGTATTGAGAGAGACCGACATTTCTGAAAGATTCAGTATGTCACTCCATCCCTGGCAGTATTCCTTATGTTAAATGCTTATGACATGCACAGTATTCCGAGACATGCTTATATTTCATCAAAACAAAAGAAAGCGTTCGTCTAAAACCCTAAAGGATAACTTCATAGGCCCTAAGATATTAAACACCTGCAAACACATGATACTAAATCTATGAACAGGCAGATTCTGTGACGTATTTTACGCGTGAACGAAAGTGAGAATCTCAAAACTTCTACAATCAAACGATTCATGAATTGGTTGTATAGCCCGCCATCCCTTCACTGTCCCTGTTTTGTATTTGGCCTGATGCTAGCGAGCAATAAAGCATTCCTGAGTTACGAGTTTTATGTCTGTCTGTCTGTCTATTTGTCTGTCCCCCATCCTGTCTGTCTGTGTTTGTGTGTCTGTCTATCCTCCAAGTGCCCCTTTCCTGTCTGTCTGTCTGTCTGTCTATCTGTAAGTTACTCTCTTTGTCTCTGTCTGTCTGTCTGTCTGTTTCTCTCTCTCTCTGCCTGTCTGTCTCCTCTCTCCCTCTCTCTCTTCCCGTACAAGGACCAAATGTAGAAAAAACATGTACGTGGTTCTCTCTCTCTCTCTCTCTCTCTCTCTCTCTCTCTCTCTCTCTCTCTCTCTCTCTCTCTCTCTTACATTAAATCTTGGTGTAGTGTACTGAAAACCAATTTCGCATCGGACACATTTCCCATCCCTCACGCACTGGTCAATCCCAAAACAAGCCCAGCGTAGACTGGACGATTTGTCGAGGGAATTCTTCCAGCGATTCTGCCAATAAAACTTTCGCTCAAACACTTCAAGAACCATCCACATACCCATTTCATCTTAAAATCACTTTATATCTTCATCTTCATTCATTATATCCATTTCTTCGTTTACAAACTGAATTATTAAGTTGGATTAATAGATTTGAATACATCGTCTGAAGACGCTGTTGTTCTGAGACACCCATCAGTCCGTCCCACACCTTCATCGTTCTGTCTGTCTGTCCGTCCGTTCGTCTGTCTGTCTATCTGTCTGCCTGCCTGTCTATCTGTCTGTCTCTGCCTGTCTGTCTCTGTCTGTCTGTCTGCCTGTCTTTCTCGTTTCATCTGATATATCGTTATTCACTTAAAAAGCTTTGAAATATCGGTGTGTACTGCTTCAGATATGCATCATTTATTGGCCAAGTATGAAATTTTGGCGGTTTTTTTTTTTGCCTTGTTTTATTTTGTTTTACGCAAGACAAATGTTTTATGATCAGTGTCTTAAATTCCATGTAATATATACACGTATATAATGGGAAAAGACCTAAGGTCAGAAGGAGTGGGGAGGGTAGGGTAGTACCTTAGAACACAATGAAACCGAAATATTCACTATGCATAATCTTACACGTACGTTAAGAGTGAGAATATGCACACGCACACACACGTGTGTGTGTGTGTGTGTGTGTGTGTGTGCGTGCGTGCGTGCGTGCGTGCGTGCGTGCATGCTTGTGTGTGGACGTGTGTCTATTTATTTACGTATGTATGTATGTCTAGATAGGTACATAGATAAATAGATAGATAGATAGAAAGGCAGATAGATAAATAAATAGATAGATAGATGAATAGCTAGCTAGCTAGCTAGCTATGTGTGTGTGTGTGTGTGTGTGTGTGTGTGTGTGTGTGTGTGCGTGCGTGCGTGCGTGCGTGCGTGCGTGCGTGCGTGCGTGCGTGCGTGCGTGCGATAGATAGATAGATAGATAGATAGATAGATAGATAGATAGATAGATAATTGGCTAGCTAGCTAGCTACATAGACAAATACAAAGATAAATAGATGTGTATTGGGATGATGTCGGCAGTAGCACAGGTGCAGTGAAAATATGTAGGTCGAAAAACATGACGTGATTGCGAATGTATCTCTGCGTCAATGGTGTGTGTGTGTGTGTGTGTGTGTGTGTGTGTGTGTGTGTGTGTGTGTGTGTGTGTGTGTGTGTGTGTGTGTGTGTGTGCGTACGCGCGTGCGCCTGCGTGCATGTGTGCGACTGTGCGTGCGTGCCTGCGTGTGTGTTCGTACGTGCGTGTGTGTACGTGTGTGTGTGTGTGTGTGTGTGTGTGTGTGTGTGTGTGTGTGTGTGTGTGTGTGTGTGTGTGTGTGCGCGTGTGTGTGCGTGTGTGTGTGTGAAGACATGCGTGCAAATTACTATACGAGTGCGTGTAGGTTTTCACGCAGGGACACGTGTGCATGGTCTTGGATATGTGTGTTTACATTATGTGTGTGCATACGTGTCCATTCTTAAGCGTGAAGCGAGTCAGGTGTGCTGTGGATTCCTGGCATTCTTGCCCGTACAGTGCGTGTGGGCATGCACATCAACAACTATTTCCCACGCTGTTTGTTTTTGGTGTCAGGGGCGGACTGTGTCTGTCTTGCATAACGTTTGGCAAAAAATAGATGGTTCCATTTGTGTGTGTGTGTGTGTGTGTGTGTGTGTGTGTGTGTGTGTGTGTGTGTGTGTGTGTGTGTGTGTGTGACTGCGCGCGCTTTTTATGCGTTTATTTTTTTCTTATTATGAAGCTGGTTTTGAGTTCTGTTGACACAAAGTTTGCAGGCTGATTTTTGTATGTGCTCTCTCTCTCTCTCTCTCTCTCTCTCTCTCTCTCTCTCTCTCTCTCTCTCTCTCTCTCGTCGTCATTTAAACGCTACACAGACCTGTTCTCTAGGAATTATTTTTTATCTGTGGATGGTATGCCAGAGCCTATGTGTCTGCGGGAGATTCCCCTCCATCCCCCCTCCCTCTCCTCTCCCTCCCAGTTATTTAGAGAGCCTTGTGTTGACAAGGATGTTGTATCTTGTTACGTAGTCATACCATCGTGGTTTTCTCTTCAGTCCTGACTCGTGTCAGCGCATTTTTGTAAGGTGCTATTTGGATGGTTTAGGCGTACTTGTTTAAAGGTGATACGCTCAGTGTATCTGTATGTAGTAACTCCTCATTTCCAGACTTGGAGTCTTTTTTTCTGTTATAGATCCGACATAACAAATAGATATTTCACATGTGTACAGAAGACGAAATATACCATCGTACTATGAAGCTTCACTTTATATTATACGAATTTAAGTACCATTGCATGGCTCATAACCG
>JADBJO010009822.1:15000-27500 GCA_016801955.1 Conus betulinus
TATCTATCTGTCTATCTATCTATCTATCTATCTATCTATCTATCTATCTATCTATCTATCTATCTATCTATCTATCTATCTATCTATCTGTCGATCATCTATTTACCTACCTATCTATCTATCTATCTAACTATCTATTTATCTATCTATCTATCTATCTATCTGTTCATCTACTATCTGTCTAACAGTCTGTCCATTTATCTGTTTATCTCTCTCTCTATCTATCCGTCTCTATATTTTTCTGTGTAGCTTTCAATCTATCTATCGATCTATCTGTCTGTCTGTCTGTTCTGCCTATCGAGAGAGAGAGAGAGAGAGAGAGAGAGAGAGAGAGAGAGAGAGAGAGAGAGAGAGAGAGAGAGTAGTTTCGTTCGAGCTATCCTGTTCCACTGCCGGCAAGTGTGTTTCGTTTTCCTGGGGAATGGTAAGCTACTAAAAGAAACATCCAGCTAAGAAGAAAATGTGATGTTCCCTGTGGACAATCACGACGCTTAAGTGGAGGACTTTCTGTCTGTTGTCTGTCATCTCATTTCCAGACTTTGTCCAGACTTCCAGGCCTGGAGGACTGATTATCTCACGCTTGTTTCGACACCCTGCTGCATGAATTATTCGGTCACACAGACACAGACACCCAGACACACAGACACAGACACAGACACACACACACACACACACACACACACACACACACACACCACACACACACACACACACACACACACACACATTCATTCATTCATTCGCGCACGGGCGCGTGCTCGCACACACACCACACACACACGCACACACACACACACACACACACACACACACACACACACACACACACACACACACACACACACACACACACACACACACACACACGCACACACACACACACACACACCACACACACACACCACACGCACGCACTTACGCACGCACTTACGCACGCACGCACGAGTGCACACACGCAAGCACGCGCGCACTCACGCACGCATGCACAAATGTATATATATGAGAGGCGTGGTTTCAATGCCCTTGGGGTGGCACAGAAGATGGGGCAGAACAAAAACAACCGTAAGAAGCATGAGGACATCGCTAGGCTGGAATTTGAAAAGACTTTCAACAGCATTTCTCATTTTTAAAAAAAATCTGTGTAATCTGGAAGCGTATGGCATGGGTTGTCCTTTCACAAATGGTTCACTGGTTTCCTTACCTACAGTAGACTTAGAATCCTGTTAGAAGGAGGGATGTCATCAGAAATTGCTGTAGGACATTGTCTCAGAACATTACTGTTCTTTTGTCACATGCATGATCTCTGCCTAGCAGTGAACTCGCACGTTAGACTGTTAACAAATGACTGCAGAAAAAACACTGAAAGCAGACTGCTGTGTTACTGAAACTGACTCAAAATGCAAATAACCACACAAGACAAGATGTAAAAAGTAACGCCAGTTTAATGGACTGTTCAAACAGACAAGTGAATTTTCCACACAAAGTCTTCATCAAACGTGAACAGACATCAATAATGAACAAAACTACTTTCCTTTTGGCTTAATTAGCAGGAATGCTTGTCAAACAAGCTGAGCATAAGATTCAAAGCCAAAAAAAAAAATCAAAAAAAAAAAAATAATGTCTCTGAGAATTTTTCAGAAGATTTGGAAAAAAAAAAAAGGAAAACAAAACAAATATCGACAACGTTTCGGTCAAAGACTATCTTCAGGAGTTGTGACATAAAAGGAAAAACAAATAAATAAATTAAAAAAAACTTTTGTGTTAAGTATCAGAAAAAAAATCAGTTACCTACATAGCCGAGGGCTAGAATTCTACACGGAGAGCAGAATGACCCGTACCTTTGTCTCCAGATCTTTGACGACTTTTAAGTGGCATGTTCATATCTCTGACTTCATCAGGAGGGCAAGTTCCATGTTGTGTCTTGAGTTACGTAAAACAGTACCCGTAGGAAACGTCGTCGCTCGTTCTGTCTATCCGTATATGGGTGTAGGACAGAATATGGTGCCAGTGAGGGGGGGGGGGGGGGGGGGTGGGGGGGGGTTATAGGAACGAGTTTTAGTAGGAACCCATATAGACGAGCTAGAACGTGTACATAAGAGGGTGGATCCGCTTCATCACCTAAGAACACCGTTCCAGAAATCCAGGATGCATTACTGCCATGTTTGGAAAACTCATACTTCATCTCTGTAAGAGCCACGAACACAAGTCCACCTAGTCTTCATGTACAACGTAGTTGAGGGGCTGGTGCCCCCCCCCCCCCCCCCCCCCCCATCTTTACCTCCCCCCCACCAGCTCCTAATAAGCTCCGGGTACCCTAGGACAGTATTGAAAGATTTTGCTCACGCAAAAGAGCTATGCAGATTGTGTGACTGACGATACAACTGAAAAAAAAAAATCAGCCAGTAACAAGCGCAGAGGTTCTTCTTCTTCTTTCTTTGAGTGTCCACCTTCATCGAGTTAAAGATTCTGACACTTTGGTGTGTATGACCGTTTTCCTTTTTTATCCCGCCATTAAGGCAGCCATATTCCGACTTCAGGGAAGGTGCTTGCTATGTGTAGCGTGTCGTCCATACCAAACGGCCAAACTGGCCTTCTCTTCCTTCCGGAAGTTGGTGATGGGATTTTACGTGTGTGCAAGATGTTTGTGCGTGCGTTCACACACGGAACCTCGGTTCATAGTCTCATTCGAAGGACTGTATGGGGAATGGAGTCAGAACCAATGTTAACTTCGAGGGACCCCCCCCCCCCCCCCCCCCCTTACCGAAATTCGAACCCGTAACCTCAGGATCACGAGTCCGGCGCCCTACCCACTGAGCTATTCCGCCTCCTACCGAGCCATTCCGGTTTGGAAGTGCCACAGAGTATCACAGATCAGTATAACATTTATTTTTTCGTACAAATACTATGACAAATATCCTTGTTTGCACCTTCAAACTGATGCATTTCGATGAAGGATCACCCGCGACGACCTCAATCTAAATGTACCGCCCCCCCCGCCCCCCCCCCCCCATCCCCCTCCGCCACACTCAAGGCGGTAATTGCCTACACCTGTTCACGCCTGACTGCTTAATTGTCCCTTGAAAGTGGGATACCTGAAATGCATTCCAAATGATGATGATAATGATGATGATAATGGCGACGACGACGAAAACAACAATAATGATAACATAATAATAATAATAATAATAATAATGATGATAATAATGATAATAATATAATAGTCATAATAATAGTAACAAGAAGAAGAAGAAGAAGAAGAAGAAGAATCATCATCATCATACATCATCATCAATCACTCATCATCATCATCAAGAACAATCTACACCATCCTCTTTTTCTCCTACCTCCTCCTCCTGCTCCTCCTCCTCCTTCTCCTCTCCTCCTCCTCATCATCAGAAAAAGAAGACTGACAACAGCAACAACAACAACGACGACACGACAATCATAATATTATCAACAGCAACAACAAGAAACGGTACATTGATTCCAGTGAATCAGAGCAGAATGGGAATGAGAGAGAGAGAGAGAGAGAGAGAGAGAGAGAGAGAGAGAGAGAGAGAGAGCGGTGGGGGGGGGGGGGGGAGAGAGAGGGGGCTGGATACCGAGACGGAGAGGATGAAAGACATAAAGCAATTCATGTAAAAGCGCAAACAGTTCAGCGGCCCCCCTAAGCGCTGAGCAGGGGAGATTATTATCGATCCAGAGCTTCCACAACAATGGCGAGCACGAGCTCATCTGCATTCATTTGCATACCGAAACTCCGGGACAGCTGCCACGCGATGGCGTCTTTTCCGCGAGATCAGCACGTAAAAGCCAAACTGATCCATCTTGTTCCACGGGTGTCCTCATGTCGTGCGGTCGGCATCCTCTACTTTTGTCTTATATATACCCCTTCCTCCTCTCAACCGCTATCCCAACACCATCTTTTCTGGTCCTCGTGGCCCAGAGAGAGAGAGAGAGAGAGAGAGAGAGAGACAGAGAGAGAGAGAGAGAGAGGAGAGAGAGAGCGAGAGAGAGAGAGAGAGAGAGAGAGAGAGAGAGAGGAGAGAGAGAGCGAGCGAGAGAGAGAGCGAGAGAGAGAGCGAAGAGAGAGAGAGAGAGCGAGAGAGAGAGAGAGAGGAGAGCGAGAGAGAGAGAGCGAGAGAGAGAGAGAGAGAGAGAGAGAGAGAGAGCGAGGAGAGACAGAGAGAGAGCGAGAGACAGAGAAAGAGAGAGAGAGAGAGAGAGAGAGAGAGAGAGAGAGAGGGGGGGGGGGGAACAAGACAAGAAAAATTTCTTTATTTACGAGGATGACATAAGCACTGACGGGCTTTTTCTACATCCAGTCCTCGCCCTGAGTAGGGTCTACAACATGCAGTGAAATGAAATAATAATGTAAGAAAGCAAGCAAGCAAACAAAGCAGTCGTACAATCATAATGGAACTTCAAATGAAAATAGAAGAGGAATTAAAAAAAAAAAATAAACAAACAAAAAAAAAAAAATGGAAATGAAACTAACAATAGTTAAGGGGAAGGGAGAGAGTGGGTGTGGGGGTGGGGTGGGCTGGGTGAACGTAGAAATGAACTACAACGCACAAGAATTAGCACGTATAAAAAGCACAGACAGTTAAATGATATGACAAAGTACGTACAGAATTTGGAACACACACATGACAAGTACGCAGCCATTTGGAACACACACACACGCACACACACACCACGCACGCAGAGGAGAGAGAGAGAGAGAGAGAGAGAGAGAGAGAGAGAGAGAGAGAAGAGAGAGAACATGTATAATTTTCGTAAGAGATGAAAATACGCAAAAGTTAGCAAAGTGAGAGGAAATTGGGAGAGGCAAAGTGGGGGGGGGGGGGGGGGGGGGGGGGGGGTGGAGCAAAACCACACACACACACACACACACACACACCAACACACATTATATATACCTATATATATATATATATATAATATAGGGCAGCTAGTGAAGGGTTTCTCATATTCACAATATATTCCCCCATTTTCTTCATCTTCATTTTTTTTTTTTCTAAAAGTTCAAATCTTTGCCAAGTCATTACTATAATGACTGAAGAATTGTTAGCCTGCTCTTAGTCTTTTTCCCCCACCTACTTATTGTTCAGCATTATATTGTTTGGGTCAATCAGTGGGAGATTGCATCTCTTAGGAGTTGTCCTGCACAATTCTTAGCCACTGACAATGCTGGAGTTATTGAACAGCAGAGCTGACCACTCAGACTGTTCCGTATCTTTTGATCTCCCTTGCATCCTTGAATGGATCCTCAGGCATAGCTCAAAGATTGTCCCCTACATTTTATATACTGTTTGCATAATGCTTTTAGTTTTTTCAGCAACTTTTTTTTTCTCTCTCACACTTTCGTTTTATTCTGTTTACTATCCTTCACTGGCTGCTTTGGGGTGCTGTTGGATTCTTTTTTTAAACCCTTGGTGGTGAGAACACCACAAGCAATAATGATCCTAAAAGCTGGCGTTACAAATAGATCTGTCTTTGAAAAGGAATTATGATGGTTCTTTTGAACATCTAATGAAGAATTTCTCATATTTATAAAACATTCCCCCTTGTTTTCATATTTTTTTTTGTAAAAGTCCAAATTTTTGTCAAGTCATTACTATAATGATAGAAGAATTGTGAACTTGCACTTGTTTTTTTTTTTTCCCCCCCCCACAACTTAATTGTTCAGTTATCTTTTGTGTGTGTGTGTTGTAATATATATATATATACGGTTTGTGCTATAGAAGTGGGATGAGAGCGTGCGTTGTTGTCCCTGGGTATGAATAGTAACCTTTCTAAAAAGCACGGTTTTTGCTGTAGTAGTGAGGATTGAGAAAGGGATTATGGACTTGGTTATTATGTCTCGAATTTCTTTTTTATTGTGTGTGTTTCACTGATGGGGTGCTTCTACAAACTGATTCCAACAAGTCAGTGCTATTCTCTCTCTGTATGTGTGTGTCTGTCCTGTTTGTTATTCACCGTCCCCGCCTTTTTTTCTGCCATGTGATTATCCATAAATCATTTATGGATAATCAGACGATACCTTCATATACCGCAGAGATGTTTTTGCGCGCAATTAGTTTTTCAAATGACGTATACATTGCATTTCCCCCCGAGTCGTATCTTGATTGTATTTGTAGTAGTGGTGTGAACCATTTGCAATAAAATGCAATTATACCAACCAAAACTATCCTTCCTTTATGCCCAGATTCACACACACACACGTGCGTGTGTGAGAGAGAGAGAATCATGTTTCACAGAATCCACCAGGGCAAAGTGTCTCCCCCCCCCCCCCCCCCCCCCCCCCCCCTTCTTAAGGTTGAGCGTAAGTGCGAGAGTTGAGTATCTTTCAGGTGTCATACGCCAAAATCACTTTGCGCGGGAAACGTTAATGCTGGCTCGTCTTCAAACATTTCTCTTCACTCTGTAAATGATAAAATTTCATTCAATCAGATAATACCTTAATATTCCACGCAGATGCCAAATTAACACGCAAGCTGACACTAGTTTTTTCGAACGAATCTAATCTTTATATTTGACAGACAAAAAAGAATGTTTCACTTTTAAAGGGAGATTATCTTGTGATGTTTTTAGATAAGAGATTCCTCTTCAAAAATCAAGTTTAATACTTTCCCTTGGTAGTATTTTTGTCACGGTAGTACACCAGGTCCACTCAGCAATGCTGTCTGTCCATCCCTGTCTGTGTGCCTGTTTCCCCTTCCCCCCTGTGCTGGTCCATGGAGCTTATTCTTTACATCCATACCACGTCAGTTTTTTGTACTCCCTGTTCTTGTAGAACAGGGAGTACTTTAGAATGGGAACGAAGAAATGCTCTCTCTTCTCTCTGTGTCTGTCTCTGTCTCTCTCTCCCTCTCCTCTTCCAGGGCTGTCTCTGTCCGTCCGTGGTGAAAATGTGTTTTCATTCGCTCCAGACAAAACTGCTGGAACGATCTTACTGAAAATTGGTAAACATGTTCATGATGAGTCACGTATGATGCCCGGTGTTCTATTTTACCAGAATAGCCGTTGATAACGGCTACAAACGAATAATTTTGTGATGTACAGTGTAAGCATAACGGTTTATAAACTTAAGTGTAAAAACAATGTTGCAATCCTTCGGTTCGGTGTGTAGTGGATAGTGTCCCCGCCTGTCACGCGGGACACCCGGGTTCGTTTCCACGCCGGGAGAGAAGTTTTTTTTTTTTTTTTCTTTTCTCTTACATACAAAATTTTCTACCACCAAAAGGGAGAAAAGCTCTATAGTGACTGATTTATATATATATATATATATATCTATATATATATATATATATATATATATATATTTTTTTTTTTCTTTTTTTTGGTACTACTGTTTACTGGGAGTACGTTTATATGCTTTGCATCTTGTCTTTTTTTCTCACTCTCGTCAGCGAGTTTTTTTCCAAAACGCTCATATGCTGCTTGATGTTTCTGCGGATGTTGCCATTGTTAGAGGCTATCGAGATAAAAAATACGAGGATTCTTCTGAAACGTGTTTATCTCCATTGCTTTTGATATTAGGAGACCGTGATGTGTATGCAGACAGGAAAGATGGATTGCACAACTTAGAGAAAAGCTTCAACTTGAACCTGTCAACTTCTGTCTGTGTGATGTCCGTGTGCGTATGGTGTGTCTTTATTTTTCGTTACATATATCCACAGTTTTTCGTTTGATTTCCAAACTTGGCAGGGACATTTATACACATTCTGGGCAGATAAAGAATGAATTACTTTTTTTTGGTGCTGAAAAGTGGCCTTGGTCGAATCTTAAATGCGATCAAATGGAGAAGCGGAACGATGTCAGGATTCGAAGCGCGTCAAAGATGCCTCGCCATCGGAACTCATTTCAGTCCAAAATCTCTGAGCTTACGGTCAGTTGCACTGGCTCACCTGAAAGAGCCACTAGTGTGGAGATCGGGCCATAGTTCTCACCACACTGCTCTATGGCTGTGAAACATGGCTGGTTTACCAGCGCCACGCCAGGAAACGAAACCACTTCCACACCACCTGCCTCAGAAGACTCATGGCCATTAAATGGCAAGATAAGATTGCTACAAATCTGACAGTTTGATACACAGTTTGTCCACACACACTGAAGTCCTCGCTTGTGCTGGCCTGCCCAGCATCTTCACCATCCTGATGCAGTCACAGCTTCGCTGGGCAGGTCATGCAATTTGCATGCCAGACCATCGGCTGCCAAAGAAACTATTGTTTGGCGCGAACTACAACAAGGCAAACGCTCTCATGGAAGCCAGAAGAAACGTTTCAAAGACAACCTGAAAATCTTCCCTGAAGGCCTTCAACATCAACCACACAACATGGGAGCAGACAAGCCCAGGACAGAGACGGGTGGCGATCAGTTGTCCGCAAGGTGCAGAAAACCGTGAAAGTAACAGCATTGCTGCAGCTGAGCTGCGCAGGATGGTCAGGAAGACCAGCGCCAACAGATCTCCAACTGCTGCTGCCACCCGCCACCATCCCCTGTCCATACTGTGATAGGTCTTTCCGGGCGCAGATCGGCCTGACCAGCCATCTACGCACTCACCCCCGATCCCAGGATCTCTCACCCTCTCTCTCTCTCTTAAAGATCAATCAATCAATCAGTCAACCAATCACTTACTCGTTCACTCAATCTCTTAATAAATCAATCAGTCAACCAATCACTCTCTCTTTCTTCACTTAATAATCAATCATCTCTCTCTCTTTCTGTCATCCACTGTCTGTCTGTCTTACCTGTCTGTCTCCTCTCTCCTCCCTCTCTCTCTCTTCTCATCCCGCCCTCCCCCCCCCCCCCCCTCCCCCCCCCCCCCCCCCCCCCCCACACCCCTCTCTCTCTCTGGTTTGGATGGCTTCTGCTGACAGAGGCAACTTTACGCTTTGCGAATAATTTGCAATCTCCCTCCCTCCCTCCCTCCCTCCTCCTTTTCTTCTCTTTCTTTCACTCTCTCAGGCTCTTTACTTCTCTCTCTCTCTGCCTCTCTCTCTCTCTCCCCCCTCTCTCTCTCTCATTTTTTCTCCTCCCTCTCTCTCTCTCTCTCTCTCTCTCTCTGGGAGTGCATCTATGGAGCTACGAACAATTCCTAGCCATGTGTGCATGATTACAAGTATGCCACACCAAATCTGTTTAACGTGAATCTACTTCTCCCTGTTAATGCTCTATTTGAATCATTGTAGCCGCGACGAATGCCATTTGTCACGCGTTACAACACACTCACTCTATCCCAGTTTTACACAGGTAGAAAAGGCTTAGTAACCAAGCTATTTTTACACCGACTCCTACTCTCGCCACACACGTCTGTCTGTTTTTCTGTCTGTCTGTCTGTCTGTCCATCTCTCTCCTTGTCTCTCTCTCCTCTTTCTGTCTCTGTCTGCTCCCTAAAGTCTCTGCCTTTTCAAACTCTTTCTGTCTCTGTCTTCTCCCTATAGTCAACAATTGCCTTGTTTCAAACGACACACACGGAAGCTGTATGCACATACACACACACAACTCCCACACCATTACACACACACACACACACACACACACACACACACACACACACACACACACACACACACACACACACACACACACGCGCGCGCCGCGCGCGCTACGCACGCGCACACACGCGTGCACACACACACACACACACACATGCACACACACACACACACACACACACACACACACACACACACACACACACACACACACACACACACACACACACACACGTTTGTGGCCCTTACATTTTCATTGCTTATACCCAGGTCACACAGCACGCTGTATGCTTGAGAAGGCAACACGTATGCCTCCTTGGGAACCCCTTTCTGCCAGTACCAAGACATTCCATGACTCCACCGATGGACACTGGAAACCTCTCTAGTTAACAATTGATAAACTCAATTGGAGCTCTACGGTTATACCCTTTTGTTCAATGTAAATGATAGAACTGTTTTGCAATTTGATGTCCCCCCCCCCCTTTCCCCCCCCCCCCCCCCCCCCCCCCCCCCCGCAACACACACACATTTCAGCCTCCTGTCTCTGTCTCTCTACGTCTCTGTCTCTCTATCTCCCAATGCCCAGATTTCAGTCTCGTATTTTGCCTACCGCTCGTACGTAAGTATCACATCAAATATTTGTTGACCATTTGTCATTCTTTCATGTTAACGATAACACATCCACCACTGCTCGCTTTGCTCTGTTAAAAAGATATTGGGCTAGTGTAATTAAAAAACTGAACTGATCTGAAAAATACAACAAACAAACAAACAAAAAACATACAAAACGACTGTCAAGTAAACTTTAACGACTGTCATGAGTAAACTTTCCAAACAGCCATCTCTCACGTACCGCCAAAGTTCCAAACAGCCATCTCTCACGTACCGCCAAGTTCCAGACAGCCATCTCTCACGTACCGCCAAGTTCCAGACAGCCCATCTTCCAAACACAGCCATCTCTCACGTACCGCCAAGTTCCAAACAGCCATCTCTCACGTACCGCCAAGTTCCAAACAGCCATCTCTCACGTACCGCCAGGTTTCCAAGACAGCCATCTCATCCGCCAAAGTTTGGAAACAGCCATGTCATACCGCCAAGTTCCAAAACACTTCTCTCACGTACCGCCAAGTTTTCAGGTACCCTCCGTTCGACTTCTTCATGTTTACTTGTCAGGTGTAGTTCGCCCTGCAGAGTGTAAGGGAAGATAGATAGATAGAGATAGATAGATAGATAGATAGATGTAAGATAGATAGATAGATAGATAAATAGATAGAGAGAGGATAGAGAGAGAGAGAGAGAGAGAGAGAGAAGAGAGAGAGAGAGAGAGAGAGGAGAGAGAGAGAGAGAGAGAGAATAAGAATACGAATATTTCATTAACGGTAAAACAGATCAGATAAATAGCTTTTTTTTTTTACACCATATCCTCAGAGAAACAAAACAAAAGATGACTGGGAAGAGGTCCGGGCTCTCTCTTTCTTTCATCACCTCCACTCCGCCCCCTGCCGTGATCCCTCACTGACACGAACGAAACAAATAACACACAGACAACGTAATCATGGTCAGGGAAAAGAGCAACCAAACAAACAAGTCATCAAGAGAGAAATATCCGTGAGCTTCACACATAAACCATCATATTATTCAGCTTATAAAGCATACAACGAGAGGATAGACAGCAGAGCAACATTCATAATAAAACGCGGAGGTCAGAACTCCGGGAGAGAGAGAGAGAGAGAGAGAGAGAGAGAGAGAGAGAGGAGAGGAGAGGGAGAGAGGAGAGAGAGTCGTCTACCGAGGGATAACTAATGAGAAAGAAACTGACTGATTTTTTTCGATTGGCTCTTGGTCTCTCAGAGGCTACAGAAAACAATTCAGAGAGAGAGAGAGAGAGGAGAGAGAGAGAGAGAGAGAGAGAGAGAGACAGACAGACCGACAGACAGACAGACAGACAGACAGACAGACAGACACAGACAGACAGACAGACACAGACAGAGACAGCGAGCGGTAGAAGATAACGCACTGACCTCAGGAGCAAAGAATCAATCATGGTCCGATGGTTCCAGTCTCGCGACCCGCAGGGTGTCTCCCCTCTCAGCGTCATCCCCCAGCCTACACCTCAGCCAGCCTGTACCCCCGTCCAGCCACCTCCCCACCATACTCTAAAACGATCGTGGGAGTGCTAGTCTTTCAGGTCACACGATAAACGGAATTCCAGGGGTAAACCTGCGGTTAAGTCACCCAGAAACAAGCAAGCGGTCTCTAGTTTATACGTGAACACGCGCGCGCGCGCGCGCGCACACACACACACACACACGCACGCACGCACGCACGCACGCACGCGCGCACACACACACACACACACACACACGAAGAAGATCCCAAGTTTCACACATGTAACTATGTTGTTACGATGAATTTATCCAATATAATAAAGTACCATACCATACAAACCACTATGTGTTACCATGAAGTTATCCAACATAACTAAGTACCGTACCATACAAACCCTTACCATACCATACAATACAATACATGCAACACAACACACAAGACAATGCAATCAAATTAAATGCTGTGCCACGGAATGTAATACACTTCAACGGAATGCCATACAATGCAAAGCAAGACAAATACAGTGTGATACAATGCCATACAATGCAAAACAATATGCACTTATTAATTCGTACGTAAAATCTTCCTTCGTTTGGCGAAGACTCAAGATGTGCCCGCAAATAATCATTGCTGCCTTCGATCGATTTAGTCAAAGACTCAATTTGTCCCAAAGAATACATCCGGTCTCCAATAGCGGACCGATTTGTTCAGCGCGTCTGATATGCCCACAGCTTGGCTACATCTCTCAGGAATGGTGGATATCAAGATCGAAGTGGAGACAGAGACAGGGGCTAAAGGATCTAGAGGAGGGCAGAGACAGGGATAGAGATACAGAAGGGGGTATGCAGAGGTAGAGACAGAAGCACATACAGAGAGGGAGAAACAGAG
>JADBJO010009822.1:32500-35313 GCA_016801955.1 Conus betulinus
TAGTATACATTTGCGCAAGTTTGAAGAATTGAACATTTAGAGGAATGTTACACGTACTAACTCTCTTGATTATAATGTAGCTGAAACATTACAAGACGGTTCTCTTACATTTAGAAATCTGTGGCTGATAGAGTTATGTCAATGATGGAAAATGTCAGTGATTGCTATAAAAGTGTCATAATGTATGAAACTTTTAAAACAGATTTTTTTTGCACGAATAACTAACAAACATTTGCATCTTTGGTTGATTTAAGAGACCTGTCCAAACAACTGATGAATATGAAAACACAAACTGATCATATCTATTTTGTTTGTTTGTTTGTTTGTTTTACCTGGTTAAAAAGGGCGGTAAAAATTCTTAGATAAACCATGGAATGATTATACATAGGAACCTCTCTAGGTTTGAGAGTCGAACATTTCTTTTTGATTTTTAGATTTGCTTCCATATAAATCATGTCAGCACACAGATCAAAACGAAACACGAAAACGCAATAACATTTTCTTTAATTACACAATAAATGCACATAAGAGTTAAACGTCGATGAAACCGCCAAGGCTTATGATTAAATTACGGACGCTGTAAATCAAAGAGATTTTGTAATACAGAACTACCCTCCTGCAGAAGACAAAATCAAGAGACTCTCTGAAGAAGGAAACATCTTTTTTTTTTTTTTTTTTTTTTTTTAGTTCCTATAAACACAAAGACAGACCTCGGTGGGAAATCATTCTTTTTAAAGGACACAACTCAAATGTATGACTTCTTTATCTCCATAAAACTAAATTTATGTCGATTACAGCGAAATCAAAACATAAAAACTTCACCCAACAAACGCCAAACCTTTATATTGCCAACGAAAACATCGGAGAGGTTTTCCATTATAAGTTCTCAAGCATAACAATCGACAATAATAATCATGTCTTGGTCGACACATTTAGAAACTTGCCGCAGTGCTGCAACAGCGCAGGAGGTGTTACTAAATTATCTTGCCAGAAAAACAGTTTTTCACTCTCCTGTTCAAACTAATATTGGCTACGCCACCACACTCTGGATTATAGCAGGCAATAATTTGCATGGACTATCAAATAGATTATGGAAGTGCTGTCAAAACAATAATTGACATGCCTTGACTGGTGTGATCTTATTATAAACGGATAGAAATTCTTCGTCTCAAATCAAATCCAAACTGTTCTATTATAAAAAAAAACAAAACAAACAAACAACAAAACCCCCATCATGCCCAAAAGAGTACACGGCCCCCCCCCCCCCCCTTTTCAATGAATATATTGATTTTTATTGTTCACCGACATTCACATGAAACAAACCTCCCTTTCCCATGAAGAATGAATTCTATGCAAATCAACCCGTCCTTATGACAGAGGTTGGCTATAGAATCATGTCCCAGAAAATCTTTTAAAAGAAAATCAAATTATTCGTCTAGTTTCCATTTCCCTTTTTAATGGATCAGTCTAATCTGACCCTGCTTTATCTAAAGATTGAGTGATGACATAGCTTTGCAAATGGCATGTTCAATGTCTCATTTTCCATGCCCCTTCTTTTCTCTCTCTACCCCAGTCCCCCTTTCCTCCACATGTTGCTCTCCGCCCCCCCCCCCCCCCCCCCCCTCCCCCCCGCCACCCTCCCCGCCACCCTGTCCTGCAATCTCCCTCTTTGTGACTATCTGTTTACGTGCTTGCGTACAGAAATATTGTATTTGTTCTGGTCTACAGGCTTACGCTGTAAAAGGTTTTGCTTTCTTGTTTTCTGAGTAACCTTAGAGGGCCGGATGTAAAAAAAAAGAGAGCAACAAAAAAAACGGACAACCCCCCAAAAAAAAAAAAACAAACAAACAAAAAAAAACAGTTGAGCTTATTTTATTACGCCCAGTAAATAAAGTTCGTTTTTCGTTCGTTTATTCGCTCCTTCGTCTCTCTCTATCTCTCGCTCTGTCTATCAGTCTGTCGTCTTTGTCTGTCTGTCTTTGTGTCTGTTTGTCAATGTGTCTGTAACTCTCTCTCTCTCTCTCTCTCTCTCTCTCTGTGTCTCTGTCTCTCTCTGTGTGTGTGTGTGTGTGTGTGCGTGTGTGTGTGTGTGTGTGTGTGTGTGTGTGTGTGTGTGTGTGCGCGTGCGTGTGTGTGTGTGTGTATGTGCGTGCGTGTGCGTGAGGCGTGTGTACGTGCGTGCTCGCATGCAAGTGTGTGTGTGGTGTGTGTGTGTGTGTGTGTGTGTGTGTGTGTGTGTGTGTGTGTGTTGTCAACAGAAGGTTGGAGAACAACTAACTGAATAGTTTCCTGTGTTTTCAAGTTGCCGTGTGCATGTGACAAACGTTGGGTGTTTGCTTTCCTTTTAAGTCGTCACCAGCAATGAACATACCTGTGCCTATAGAAAACCTGAACGTATTGATTTCCATGCTGAGACAGGCATGTAACCCGCTGCGATTTACACTTTCAACCTCCTTGATAACACAGGTGCCCAACAGATCCGTTTTCTCTTAATTTGTTTTTAATCCCTGTCCGAAAAGGCAACATACCTGGAATGCTATGTAATGAACGCTTATGCACATGTTTATTAGCTTCCAAAGTGAGACGACTGCAGGCAGAAATTGAAACAAATTCAAAAGAAAAATTGTCATTCCGAGGAAAGAAACAACACTCAAGACAACGACATTGGGGCGAGAAGTTGGACGGTGGATGAAAAACCATGTTAACTGGTTTTTCTTTATTGATCAATGATATTTTTCATTCTCATCATTCCCCATGCAAACATTGTGGACCTCATTGAACCATTCTGGGGACGAGGCAACAAAAAAATGTTC
>JADBJO010009822.1:38354-40854 GCA_016801955.1 Conus betulinus
TGGACAGATCCTGCATAGAAAACTACATGTTTTCTAAGGTGCATCTCTATCCGACTTTTTCTCACACAGGACACACACACACACCACACCCACACACACACACACACACACACACACACCACACACACACACACACACACACACACACACACCACACACACAGGCACACACACCCACACACACAACACCAAACACACAACACACACCACACACAGCCCCTCTCATTTTTTTGAAAGCACTTATTATTCCCCCTTTCACCCACTCAAGCACTACTGTTTTGTAGGCCGAATCATGTACCACTTTTGCAGATAATGAAGCTTAGTCACCCCCCCCTATTTCTACACTCAGAGACAGTAAGAGCGACTTTGGTTTATATTATTCAATATTTCTCGGCCGTCATTGCAACACCAAGGCGTGCTCTGTAAGTTGGCTGTAATGGTGCTCGGGTACTTATCCTTGGAATTTATTAGTTTTATATATATATATTATTATATATAGTATTATCTATATATTATATAATAAATAATAATAATAAAAATAATAAATATATATACATATAGATATACATGCTCATACACCACACACCCACACCCACCCACACACAGACACCTATATATATAATATTATCTATAAGTATATATATATATATATCTATATATATAATATACGCTATATATATTATAAATAATACTTAGAAAAGAATACTAATAAAACGCCTAATAAAATTCTTAAAGTCTCAACCCCTTGTGGACGCAACATCTGTTAACAATAGTATGATGGTAAAAGGAGAGTTTTTAAAAGATTTTTAAAACTTCCTTTTTACCATACTTTTTTAACACACACCCACCACACCCCACACACACATTATATATGATATAATATATATATATATATAAATATATTATTAAAGATACTATAAAACTAAACGCCTAATCAATTCTTAAAGTGCTCACCCCTTGGGAGCAACAGCTGTTCAAAAATATTATGTAAAAGGATTTTAAAAGATTTTAAAAAAACTTCCTTTTACCATACTATTTTTAACAATATATATATATATATATATATATATATCTTATATATATATATATATTGCCTTCTTCCCTGGCACTACCCACTAACTAGAGCGTGGCACCTTCTGCACTGGTATAGGTCTCAAGGCACTGCCGTTCCAGACAACATCCTTTACCACAGCACACTCTACATCCGTTCCAAGCTGGACCATTTTGAGCCATGTGAAGTATATGCCTGACGTTTTTTTTTTATTTTTTATTTTTTATTATTACTTTTTTTTTTTTGGGGGGGGGAGGGGGGGGTGGGAGGGGTGCTGGATAGGGAGGAGGGTTGACAACATCTTGGAAGAAATATATTTCATGAAATAGTAAAACTTTATGTGTTTGTTTTATTTCCTCTTCTTTGTTCAAAATTAATTTGTTTGTATCATGGTGCATCACTTTAACTTTCTCATGTTTAAGTTATCTAAATGAAGACACGTGTGCCTCTCTCTCTCTCTCCTCTCTCTCAGTCATCCACCTCCCCTCCTCTCTTCCTCGCTCTCTTCTCTCCCCCTCTCTCTCCTCTCTCTCCTCTCTCTCTCTGTCCCCTCTCCTTGGTGATAACCGCTGCAATTAATAAAAAAAATCTGCAATATTGTTATCGTCCTCATCATATGAAGCTATGGCCTAAAATGATTAAATCATCTGAATCTCCTTGGTACATTCTGTGTTCTCCTTTAAAACGGTACTTTGGGGAGAAAAAAAAGAGACAGAATAGATTCCAAAACAGCAGTCTGGTGGTTTGAACCAAAATCTCCATATTTGTCTGTCGGTTGGTCTTTTTGTCTGCTAGTCTGGCTCAGTTTCCCTTTCCCCCCGTCGACTCCTCTATGGAATGGTGCGCAATACCAAAGATACAAAGCATCAGACTGAAGCGACCTGGTACCATCGGCCAGAATTCCCATAGTACGAATGGGGTACTGGCCACCCTGAAGCAATACAAACCAGCGCTACATCGATCGTTTTTTGCTCAGTACCCACAGAAAGCGGTGTGTGTATCCCATCCAAGAGGTAACACACCACAGATCAGTGAGCCAAAGCCGCGAGTTTAATGCTTCGAAAATATATAGATGGGATTAAGATGTATAGTTCCCAGAATTATGGATTGTGAATGAAAGTTCTTTCACCGTGAGGATATGGTTTTCAAATGCATATTTAGGGGAAAAAAATACACGGCAGACAAATTACAATGAAAGGAATGGACAACCTGATGAAGTTCACGTGGTTCAAAGATAGGGTCCTAAGTGAGTTGTTGTAAAGACTGAAATCTTACGAGAGGTGTGGGATGGACTAAGTGTTCATATTCACATGTCGTCAGATGGGGTCTGTTTAAAACAAGTGGAAGGGTTGGCTGCAGTATTCTGTGAATCCTGATAATTATATGGGCTAACCTTTACCGTGCTTCCTGGGTCCTTCCAATACCCAGTGACTCCATAAAAACATCATAT
>JADBJO010009822.1:45854-79222 GCA_016801955.1 Conus betulinus
TAAGTTTTTTTATTTCAACAGATTGCTTAAATCGAAGATATCCTGCGGTTGCAATGTGACCTAATTTGCAAAAAAAAAAAAAAAAAAAAAAAAAAAAAGGATCAGCCACGAATTCGTCGCAGCTCACAGGTTCACCATTTTCTTTCAGGAAACAGTTTTGTGTTTTGTTGTATGAGCCCAGAACAGGTACCCCAGAATACCACTGCAGTGAGTCTCAGGAGATCTGATATTGCCATACCACTGCAGTAGTCTCTGGAGATCTGATATTGTCATATCACTGCAGTAGTCTCTGGAGATCTGATATTGTCATATCACTGTAGCAGTCTCAGGAGATCTGATATTGTCATATCACTGTAGCAGTCTCAGGAGATCTGATATTGCCATATCACTGTAGCAGTCTCTGGAGATCTGATATTGTCATATCACTGTAGGAGTCTCAGGAGGTCTGATATTGTCATATCACTGTAGTCTCAGGAGGTCTGGCCATATCACTGATTAGTCTCTGGAGGTCATATCACTGCAGTAGTCTCTGGAGATCTGACTCTGCAGAGTCTCTGGAGTCTCACTGCATAGTCTCGCCAGTAGTCTCTGGAGATATCATTGTCATATCACTGCAGTAGTCTCTGGAGGAGCCATATCACTGCAGTAGTCTCTGGAGATCATATCACTGCTGGAGTAGATATGGCACTGGAGTAGTTTGGGATCTGACTGTGCAGTAGGAAAGTCGGGATGGAGGAAGCACAGAAGAATAAAAGTAAAACACACACACACACACACACACACACACACACACACACACACACACTGCACATCGCACACGCACACACGCATATCGCGCGATGGCCGCGCACAGAAGAATAAAAGTAAAACACACCACACACACACACACACACACACACACACACACACACACACACACACACACACACTCTCTCTCACAAACACTCACACACACACACACACGCGCGCGCGCACAGAGGAGAGAGAGAAGAGAGAGAGAAAGAGACAGACAGACAGACAGACAGACAGACAGGCAGGCAGGCAGGCAGATAGACAAAGGAACAGACAGACATACTGACAAACAGACAGACTGTGGAACAGACAGACAGACAGACAGAATGCGCTGTACGTAATGATGGTTAAAATAAATCCAGGTCCTGGCTCCTTCAAATTCTTGAAAGAAAAATGGACAAACGTGTATAAACAACAAAAACCCATGCACGTATGAAATACTATGACCTAAATCTTGAAATTGTGCTGTCAATCAGTCAGCTAGATAGGACCCGTCATGTGTTTGAAAACTAATATAAAGACACATGTATATCGCTTCCGATCACGTGAAAGTGATCTACGAAATAGTTTTTCATCCGCATCCACGATTTTTTATTTCATCCGCCATCAGGCTAAGGGAGGTAATGAAAGAAACCCACCTGAACCTTGGTTTACTGCTCTAGAATGTGACATGGATTGTGAAAGGTTAAGCGCTGGCCATTGCCTGCGAATGAAATTTATCTTGCCGGTAGATTTCTTGTCAAGTATTCGTTCTTGTGAAAGCAACAGAATGATGAATGGGATCCGAGTCCTTTCTTTCTTTCTTTCTGCGTACACAGGCTGATACTCCCTGCGGACACTGCCTGTTTCGACAGGCAGTGGAGTAATGTGTGTATGAGCGTTTTTTATCCCGCCATTACGGAAGCCATACTCCAACTTCGGGGAAGGAGCATGCTACGTGTAACGTGTCATCCATACCAACGGCCAAACTGGCCTTCTCTTCCGAAGGTTGGTGATGGGATTTGACGTGTGTGCAAGATGTTTGTGCGTGCGTTCACACACGGAACCTCGGTTTATAGTCTCATTCGAAGGACTGTACGGGAAATGGAGTCAGAACCAATGTTGACTCCGAGGGAAAAATCCCCCTGTACGGAACTTCGAACCCGTAACCTCAGGATCACGAGTCCGGCGCTCTACCAACTGAGCTATTCCGGCCCCCATTTCATTTACTTCCGTGAAAAGGCTTGCTTGATAGTGCTAGGTATGGTGCGCGTGCATTTGTGAGTACATTGGGCGTGACTGGAGAGTGGTGGCAGAATTGAATGCTGCGTTCGTGTGACTGTGAGTGAGTAACGATTCAAATCTTCTTTGAACTGAGCTCGATTGACACACTAGGCGTTCCCTACTGGAAAGATCTCCTCCAGCTACAGAGCGGAGACAATAGCACTGCTCCACGCAGTGAGGATCTTTGTGGCACCAGCCAGCCCATCACAGGAGGTTTTCTTCTTCTCAGACTGCCGACCTCTGCTGCAGGGACTTCAGAACATGTGAAGAGAACAACATATGCAAGACATCAAGGCTGCCCTCCATGAACTCTCAAAACAGTCTGTTATTACACTTCAGTGGATTCCGTCTCACTGTGGGATCATGGGCAACGAAAAAGCCGATGCTCTCTCCAAGGCAGGCAGCAGAATGGAGCAGTTCAGCCACCCCGTGAGCTACAGGGAGGCCAAGACCATCATCCACAACCAGTTTCAGTCCCAGTGGGAAGAGAAGGCTGGGGCAGAGAGTGGGTGCTGACCCCATCCACCAGCTCCAAAGGCACAAGCAGACAATCCTCTTCAGGACTGAGGACCGGCCACTGCAGACTGCTGAGAGCCACCTTAACCGCCTGAAGATCACCTACACTGACCAGTGTCCATGCGGCACTGGACCCCAGACCTGAATATGTCCTCCTGCGCTGTCCTACTCACGCAGCTCTACGACACAAAACCTGGGGGGGGGGGGGGGGGGGGGGGGAGGGGGGGGGGGGGGGGGGGGAGGGAGGGGGGGGGGGGGGGGGGGGGGGGGGGGGGGAGGGGGGGGGGGGGGGGGGGGGGGGGGGGGGGAGTTACAGGCGCAGCTTTGGGGAGCCCGTTCTGACCTGAGAAGACCGCGGGTTACAAGTCTGACGCATCCAGCTTCAATCGAACGCAGAAGAAGAAGAAGACGAACTGAGCTCTTGAGTGCAAGTGTAGACCACTGCCAAGAAAAAGGTAGTGTATATTGTGTGTGCACAACTGGGTGAATTATAACTCATTTGTTAGTTAATCAACCAATCAAGCAATAAACCAGCTAACTTACCAACCGATAACTAACTTGGGACACAAATAACCAACTAACTAGTAAACGAATGAAGGAACCAACGCTCTGACTGACTGACCGACAAACTAACAAAACTAGCTAACCAACTAAGTAACTAACTCACTAACTGACTGACTGACTAAGTGACAGACAGACTGACTGAGTAACTGACTTACAAACTCTCTCTCTCTCTTCTTCTCTCTCTCCCTCTTCCCCCCCCCTTCCTGTGTTCTGTGTGTGTGTGTGTGTGTGTGTGTGTGTGTGTGTGTTCGCACGTGCGCATGTCCGTGCGTGCGTGCGCGTGTGTGCGTGCGTACGTGTGTGTGTGTGTGTGTGTGTGTGTGTGTGTGTGTGTGTGTGTGTGAGCGTGCGTGCGTGCGTGCGTGCGTGTGTGTGTGTGTGTGTGTGGGTGTGTGTGTTGTGTTGTTGTTGTTGTTGTTGTTGCGCCGCGCCATTGTGTGTGTGTGTGTGTGTGTGTGTGTGTGTGTGTGTGTGTGTGTGTGTGTGTGTGTCTTACATAAGCCCAGCCGCCAGCTTACAGGTAGCAGAAACCACCGCCGTCGCCAACCTTCCGATCACTGCAAGGACTGTGGAAGGTCTCTGCCGGCGGTGTAATATTCCCTGAGGAACTGCGTGGTTTCCTTACCGCTTACAACACTTGATTGGTCAATTCATCACACACACACACACACACACACACACACACACACACACACACACACACACACACACTCAGAGTAAATCCCTTGACCCAATCATCGTAACACAGAATGATTGTCCGGTGTTACATCTCCCTTTCATTTCAAACTCCTCGAGAAACTTGTTTCATCCAAGCTTACGTAACATGTGAAAGCAAAGAACTCGTAACATATGTCTCACTCAGGGGACAGAGCTTGCTATGGTACAGAGACTGCCTTGTTAAGAGTATTTATGACCTTTTGGTGGCAAGCTATAACCAGATATCACTTACCACTTTTCTTGACTCAAGTGCTGCCTTTGACACGACTGATCATACCATTTTTTTTGGACTGGTTTTGAAATTCAAGATAAAAAAAAACTCTCTCTCTCATTTTTTTTTTCCGTTTCTGTTTGTGTAATAGTACTCAGTTTGTGTCTGTCTGTTATGATTTGTCTGATGCATTGCCTGTCATGTGACGTGCCCCAAGGTTGACTCTTGGGTCCAGTTTTTTCATACCTTATACACAGCTTCTCTCCGATATTACTGAGCAACATCCTACATTATCTGTTTGCTGATGACACTGAACTTTACAAATCAGATAAACGTCCGCAGCTTATACTTTATTATAAACAATACAACATTGTGTGAGAGACGACGTTAAACTTACACCACAAACGGTACATTCCAATTTCATGAAAACAACACAGAAGCGATCCCAACGAGAGTTTCTGGTGGCGCCATTCTTTTCGGACTCCCTAGACACTGACAAACGTGCAGTCTCTTTTCCTTTAAAGTCAGTTCGAAATCTAGACGCAGTATCTGATTAAGCATTCACAGTGAGCACCCAGATCACAAACAATGTGCAAAACTGTCTACCCATAAGATCCGGAGGATCACAAAGACACTCACTTGCTCCTAGAGCCACAGAACCTCTAGTCACATTTCTGGTTCTTTCTTGGCTGGACTGTTGCAACGTTTTTACAGGCTGGGCTTCCTCAGTTTCTTATAAACCAATTGCAGGGAGTTATATAAATCGTGCTGCTCGCTTTATTTTCAAAGTATTATAAAGAGGACATATTACTCCTTGGCGTTTCGATCTGCACTGGCTTCCTGTTTCTAGTTGGATTCGACACAAATTGACATGCACTGCTGCAATGACTTAGCTGGTACAGTACTTTTCCTGGTTGATTCAGAGTGACTGAGGACAACGGGATGCAGTTATGGGGTTATCTGTATGATGTTGACATCTTTGTGCGACACCGATAAATGTGGTTGTGTAGTGACGGGTGGGGGCTTAGAGTCAAGTTGAATACGATTTCATTTTTTTTCTTATGGAATGTTATCGATTTCCCGTCGCCTTTGTGCGGGGTCTAATGTGTGGGACAGAGTACGTGTGCTTATACGAGAACGCGAGTTGTTTGTGAAGGTAAGAATGTTTCTGTCCATATCTCCCCCCCCCCCCCCCCCCCCCTTGCATCCCTGTATGTGGTAATCATATTTTGATAACGAAGGGGGACGTTGGAAACTCGTCACAGTCACCAGCAACATGTATATGCGATTTGAATATCGTCATCTGTTACCGAGGTTTTTTTTAACCCCCCTCCCCCCCCCCACTCTCCTCCCCCCGTTTCCCCCCAGTATTCGCCTTACTCATATAATCCTCCGTAAGGCTTTAGGACATAAATGATACTCCTGAATTTGAAACGGTTTTAAACGAGTGTCGCTAATATATTGAACAGGCCCATTACGTATTGGTCATTTTCGATTCACAGTATGCAAAAATCATAGGGCGCATATACATCACACATGTACATTTACACACATTCTAACTCCACCTGTTCCCACCCAAGCCTGTTTTTTTTTCTCTTTTCTTCAGAGCAGACAAGTATATATATATATATATTTCGGTATAATCAACAGCTTTATAAAAGTCTCCGGAATTTTTTAACCCTACGGTACTATTGTTAACTGTAAACCAATCTTTCAAGAACTGCCTTTCTGAAGGATAGATGGAACAGATTGGTAAACGGATAGCCAGCTGGATGAATAGAAAGCAGACGGACAAAACAAGCAGGCCGATAGATAGATATAAATGCATATATATATATATATCAAGAATACTGCTAAAACGCCTAATAAAATTCTTAAAGTGCTCAACCCCTTGGGGAGCAACATTTGTAAAAATAGGGTGATAAAACTTCCTTTTATCACCCTATTTTTAACATATATATATATATATATATATATATATATATATATATATATATATATATATATATATATATAAAACAGAACTTGCTCCTATGTCTTAGAGTGAAGAAATAGGGGGAGATAAGCATTCATATCTGCAGTGGCAGTTGATTCTGCCTAACTAACAGTATGTGCTTGGGAGGGTGAATGGGGAATAATAAATGCTTCTCAAATGAGTCTTCAGTAAGCTTATAGTCTCCAAGGAGGAGACACTCTCCAATGGGGAGGAAACTCACTAACATATATCTCCTGGTCAGATACCGGTATTTCGAAACCTGATTGTTTCTCCTCAGTGACCGCGGAAAGTGGTAACTTAACTCCTCTGCCTTTTCGGTTTTAAGAAGAATGCTATCCCAGAAAAAGGCTGGTGAGCAATACCATAGTATGTTTGTTGAGTTTTCCAAAAAACAACCAAAGGTGCCACTCAAGAAGCAAAAGAAAATCATGAAAGAGCAAAACAAGCTCTCTCTCTCTCTCTCTCTCTCTCTCTCTCTCTCTCTCTCTCTCTCTCTCTCTCTCTCTCTCTCTCTCTCTCTCTCTATATATATATATATATATATATATCAGAGTATGTGTTACGTGCACATTACATGTGCATATCACTCGTTGTTGAACATGATCAGTATAAAATTACAAAACATGATAAATCATCCACTGCGTAAAGAAAGGATACCCATAAAAGACTATTTAACAAATGTCATTTCTTGATTATTTGATAATGCGTGTCTGTTTGTTTCCCAGACTACTTTCTGATTTTTTTTTTTTTTTTTTTTTTAGCTTTTGAGCTTTGATATTTTCCCGTCAAAATGGTGTAGCTGCCTTCTTTTTTTCCCCACGAGAGACACCAATCTGATCGGCAATTATCATAGTCGGTTTTTCTCATTACATTGTATTTCTCTCCTGTTTAGTTTTTGTTTGGTGGTTTGATGTTGCTTTCTCTTTTGTTTTCTGTTTGGTTGTGTGTTTGTTCGTTTTCATACTTTAGGCCCACGTTCGCGTGGAGATTACTCTGTTACGAATATAAACTCTTAGGAACGTTTATATAAGATTGGTAGAGCCTAACTTTGCTTTCTGTTCTGTTCTATTCTAGTCTGTTCTTTTTCTTTCTTTCTCTTTTACCTTTTTCCGTTCTCTTTCTTTCTTTCTCTTTTTCTTTCCTTTTCGTTATTTTTTGTTTTGATTTGTTTAGTAATGGCGCGAAGTCCTGATTAAACCAATCGTCTTTTTTCCCCAATGTTGTTCTTCATACAATTCTTACAATGAGCACTTTCTTTATAATGTTTTTTTTTTCTTTTCCGATCGAGCCTCTTGATGTGAATATTTTTTTTTCCACAAATATTTTGTGTCCTGCATTTTGGGTCTGGGGTGCACATTCTCTTGTGAAAAGGCTCATCCAAGGTCGTTTGAGGACCTAAAAATTTTTGTTGTTGTTGTCATTGAAGTTTTTAAGTTTCCGTCCCTTAATGACATGGTCTTTGCATAGAGAATTCGTTTGCTGTGGAGGGGGTGGTGTGGGGGGGGGGGGGGGAGGGAGGGGAGAACTGAAGATTGAAGAATGAAGAGCGCCCAGCCACACAGCCACTAGTGTCATGGTTCGACTCCGTATTTGGACGTAGGATTCGAACACTACCCTGTGTTGGTCCGTACCATCTCCGTTGACGAGGAGTGGAGTGATTTGAATTTTTTTTTAAATCCACTGTATTTTCTTTTCTTTTTTTTTTTTCATGCTCATGAAAATGGCGGAGTTGTTCATCGGTGAATCAGGTTTGGAGAACGTTGTTTAAAAAAAAAAGATTTCACTGTGGCCTCCTCTCGGGCACTTGAGGATTGAGTTCCCAGGATGGTTTCCACGCCATGACCTTTGAGCCCCGTTTGTTGTTTTGTGCCACTGGTGTGCGTTTGCCTGGGGAAGTGGTAGCCTGTTGCAGGATGGTATAGTTTATGTGAAGGAGTTGTTTTGATAAAGTATGATTAGTTGCTGTGCTGCCATTCCTGCAAGAGTGTCTGCAGTTTGACCGGGTGCCAGAGACTTCGGTTTAAAAAAAAAAAAAAAAAAAAAATCTTCCGGAAACAATCTTATGAAAGTCTGCCTTATCCACGCACGCGTACACGCACTCACACAGACGCAAGTGCTTATTTGTGTTGCTTTCGAAGTGTTTCTTATTCTCTGCAATCCATCGACTTGTCGTTAGAATTAAAAAAAGAGATAAGAATGAGTGAAATTAACACCGATACTCATCAGCTTGTTTTAAAAGGGATCAGTGCTACAAATTCCAAGAGACACCATCACATTGTGGAATGTCAGCTAATGATTTGGCCGACAGTTGCAGCGAAGAGGTAGACGCAGAGAGCGTGCGAAATCAGAGGAACTATGTGATCCAGTGACCGATCAAGAAAGTAACGATTTGCCAGGAGAAGCAGTTAGAATCGTTTCGAAGAGTATTAAAAGAATGAGAATAGATCTTGTACAGCCGTCAGTATACATTTAAGAATATGTGAATACTTTAACTAGGGAAAACAACTGCTAAGTATTGTACTCGCCCTGTTTGATATTCATCGCTTCCACAACTGTACTCGCCCTGTTTAATACTCACCCCTTCAACAACTTTACACTCCCTGTTTGATATTTCACCCCTTCCACAACTCTTCTCGCCCAGTTTAAAACTCACCCCTTCCACAACTGTACGCGCCCTGCATGATATTTACCCCTTCCACAACTGAACTAGCCTATTTTAGCACTCGCCCCTGCCACAACTGTACACGCCCTGTTTGATATTCACCCCTTCCACGACTGTACTCGCCCTGTTTTAATACTCACCATTTTCACAACTGTACTTACCCTGTTTAATATTCGCCCTACCTGATAGCACTTTCTGCTCCTCCGCTAAATACTCAACCTTATACAACCATCAAGACCTCCCCTCCCCCCTTTACACACACACACACACACACACACACACACACACACACACACACACACACACACACACACACACACACACGCACGCACGCACACACACACACACACACGCACACACACACACACACACACACACACACGCATACACACACACGTATGCACGCACGCCTACCATTTCATTTTGCTCACACCCTACAATTATACACTTCCACTACTATCCAGCGCATAATTATATCAAGCAGGGAGAGTGTTGAGCAGGGGGAGTATTAAGCGGGGGACAAGGAAAATTATTGAGCAGGGAGAGTACTGAGCAGGGGTAGTATGGAGCAGGAAGAGTATTGAGCAGCGAGAGTATTGAGCAGGGAGAAGATCGAGCAGGGAGAGGATTGAGAGCAGGGAGAGGATCGAGCAGGGAGAGAATCGAGTAGGGAGGGTATTGAGCAGGGGAAGTATTGCGCAGGAAGAGTATTGAGCAGGGAGATTATTAAGCAGCGAGAATGTTGAGCAGGGAGAGGATTGAGCAGGGGGGTGGGGGGTAGGGGGTGGTATTGAGCAGGAAGATTATTGAGCAGGGAGAGTATTGAGCAGGGGGAGTGCCGAGCGAGGGTAGTGTAGAGAACGGGTAGTGTCGAGTAGGGGATAGTATGGAAGTGAATTCCACGCGCACACGCACACATAGACGGGATGTCGCAGCATCAGATAATTTCAATCCAGGTGACACAAACATTTCAAAAGAAGGAAATAGATGTGAAGGGAAATTGGTCGCAAAAGTTTCTGACATAAATACGATGTCATATTTACAGAATAACAACCGTAATTCAGATTGGTATACAGAGCTCAAACCCTCTATATTGTATGAAAGAAAAGAAATGCAACAGTTCTCTGCATTAGCATCATTTGCAGGGCCTGGTACAGCCCCAGATATAGTGACAAGAGCAGGGCCGAATCCCAAGGTGTCTATAGACTGGCCTCTATCCGTGGTTTCTATCCGCCTGTGATGGTCCTGTTGCGAAACAGAGAGAGAGAGAGAAGAGAGAGAGAGAGAGAGAGAGAGAGAGAGAGAGAGAGAGAGAGAGAGAGAGAGAGGAGAGAGAGAGAGAGAGAGAGAGAGTGGAAATAGACCCAAAAATCATAATCAGAAAAGAAAGGAGGAAAGAGAGAAAATAAGAATGCAAAGAAGAAGAATGCGAAGAAGAAGAATGCGAAGAATGCGAAGAAGAATGCGAAGAATGCGAAGAAGAATGCAAAGAAGAAGAATGCAAGAAGAAGAATGCAAAGAAGAAGAATGCAAAGAAGAAGAATGTGAAGAAGAAGAAGAAGAAGAAGAAGAAGAAGAAAGAAGAAGAAGAAGAAACGAAGAAGAAGAGAAGAAGAAAGAAGAAGAAGAAGAAGAAGAAGAAGAAAGAAGAAGAAGAAGAAGAAGAAGAGAAGAAGAAGAAGAAGAAGAAGAAGAAGAAGAAGAAGAAGAAGAAGAAGAAGAAGAAGAAGATGATGATGATGATGATGAAGAAGAAAGAAAGACAGACAGAAAGAAAGATAGACAGAAAGAAAGAGGAAGAACAAGAGAGAATGAGAACAACAATACGATGTAGAAGAGAGGAGGAGGATGAAAAGAAGGAGGACAAGGAAGAATTTCAAGCTTTTGCAAGCAAACAAACGAACAAAAACGCACGCACGCAAACACACACATGCGCGCGCGCCATCACACACACACACACACACACACACACACACACACACACACACACACACACACACACATATGCACACGAACAGACACACAGAAAAGAAAAACAAAAACAACTATTGCTGCGCTGTTGCTAGTGTGTTGATGACGATCATAACAATACAAAAACAGACCTTAGATCCTGTGCATCTTCTTTTCCTCATCAGAAAACAACCCACACAAACATCAAAAAAAAAAAAAAAGCTTTTATTCCTTGAAACAAACGCAACAGAAAAATGAATGTACCAACGAGACGACAGAAACTTCAAAACAAAACGTGACGCGTTTCGACCTATTCGGTCTTCTTCAGGCAAGACTGACAACACTGAAGACAATGAACACAGAACAAACGCTCTTTTCTCTCCTCAAACATCATTTTCATTGTGCTCAGTGTTGTTTGTCTTGCCTGAGGAAGACCAAATAGGTCGAAACGAGTCGTGTTTTGTCATGTGATTGGTTTGTCTCTTTCGTCGGGCGGTACAGTAATTTTTTTCTCTTAAGTTTATTTTAGTTTCCGTCTGCAGTCCTCTCACTTTGAAACGACCTTTTATTCCTTGAGATGGCCGTGTGTCACACTGCCAAGCAAACGGGAAAAAATCCAACAATGCCAACATTCTCGATTCAGACACATCCAGTCATAAATCTTATGCAGTGTCTTGCTGACTATTTCAAAGATATCAAATGTCGCAACGTGTACACGGGCGAAATGAATGATTCCAGCTATAAATCAATATGTTTTCTGTTTTAAAGATACACTCGGGATGGGCAGTGCAGCTATCGTGAGCAACGCAAGTAGTGATTTATTAATGTACACGAAGGGTCTCTCTCTCTCTCTCTCTCTGTTTGCCTATCTGTCTGTCTCTCTTTCTGTATGTCTCTGTATCTCTGTGTGTGCCTCTCTGTCTCTCTTTCTCTCTCTCTGTGAGTCTCTCTCTCTCTCTCTCTCTCTCTGAGTCTCTCTCTCTCTCTCTCTCTCTCTCTCTCTCTCTCTCTCTCCCTCCTTTTCTCTCTCTCTCTCTCACCTTCAGCTGAGGGTAAACACGAAGAAAAAGCGGTTATTTGGCAGCAAGAGACAGATTTCTTTTAAACGGACAAAACGATGGCTAATGTGAACTATTATAAATATATTGGTACACATTTCTCCACACGCTTAAGTTTTACAGTTGGTTGCCGGGATCTAGCAAGCAGGGCAAAAATGCCTTAAAAAATATTTTGCCGAAATTATATATCGAGGGTTGACTGCCAGAACCAAGTATCTCACATATATATATGTATAGGTAAGGGAGATATTGGGTTCTAGCACTCAACCCTCGATATGTTGAATAACAATTCTTTAACAGTGCTTCTAAAACTGTTGCATGCCCGTGGTCAACCTGCTGCTGATGTGGGGCCGAGTTTTGGGGATTAGATAAATCTGCTATTTATGTAGAAAGAAAAGTCCGTTCGTTTGCTCTCAAATTTTTTAAATAAGCGAAGGGAGAGGGAGGTTCTGGAGATACAAGCTCAAGACGAACTATCCACAAGGGTTCCATGTTATGTGTGGGCCTGACTGAACAGAGAAACGGAGGATGATGGAGTTGTGCACGAGAGAGAGAGAGAGAGAGAGAGAGAGAGAAACAGATGACGTCACAGATAATGTCACCAGTGGACGTCATTTTTTTTCTATTGCGTCATTTACTGTCATGCGGCCTGAAGAAGAGCATCGCTCGTAAGCTTGCGCTGAAAAAAAGACGGTGTTTTGTGTTTTTATTGAATGTAATCTCTCAGCTTTATTTGTGAGGGTTTATATGAGGACATCAAGTGATTGTGTTTATGAGAAGAAAAACTGTTGTCCTGTTTATATGAAATCATCTGTGCTGTGTATTACATGCTGGCTAACAGTTTTACGAACGGATGGTGAAAAGTTATGACATAAAAAATATGATATGCTGCTAGGACAAGAATCACGTGGTAAATAAGTTATGGTTTGGGTATTTGGTACTTTTTGTAGCTCTCTTGCACCGTGTGTTAAACACACATACCGGACTCGTGATTCTTGACATCCTATGATGAAAAACAGCATATACTCATAATTAACAAACACACCTTATCAGAAAACAAATGCTTGTGCATTATTCTTTCTTCTTCCTTTTCAGTTGCCTGGGTGGAATCTCTCTTGTCCTCTCGCACACACATACACACGCACGCACGCAGGCACACACACTATATCCCGACGATCAAAACCTGTGCTCCCTCTCCTCTCCACAACAAGCACACACACACATAATATGTTGGTCATCAGCAGCTGGGAATGCATTAAATGATCATTTTGATCTGCATGCAGTTAGCTGTTCTGCCATTTGCAAATCTGGCAGAGGCTGCCTATTGCAGTTCATGCCTGTATCTGTTGCATACGTCGCTGTCACCAAATTTTTGGCATTATCGCGATGGCATTATACCTGACAGATCTGCACTTTCTTCAGTTCGCACAACTGGCTAACAGGTTCCGAACAGTTTGGTCGGAAATGTTGACTTTCGCTGCAGCACGCAGTTGTCGTCTGAGGTTGTTTGCAGTGGCAGGTCTTTGTCTCAGCACCGTGAGAACCAGCAGTCTGTCCTGCTGTCTGGTGGTGAACCTAGGCCGGCCAGACTGTCTTCGTTCAGCAGTACTACCGGTGGCGTTGAAGCGGTCACAAAGTCTTTGGATGACAGCATGATGCACTTGAAGACGACGACCAACTTCTCTGACGCCTACACCTTCTTGAAGCCAAGCAACAGCTCTTCCCAGGTCAGTGTCATTTAATCTCCGTCTTGGTGGCATGATTAAAAACACCCCCAAAGCACCCACTGGTCAGCAAAACTGTTTGCCATGTGTTCAGTGAAGGCACGACTTGCACATGCAATGCGGTTTGCAGTCAGCCCCACTCTGCTGTCTCAGCTACGCAAACCGCAAAACCGCGACCATGTTTTCGTGATTTCGGTATTTCTTTTGTGAACTCGTTCCACCCACACTAGAGTCAGATTCAACTGACACATGCCAAAACCAGTTTTGCATTGAAGCAGTTGTCACACTTTCAGCGCAAAAACTGGACAAAAGCTTTGAATTCTATACACTACGATGCCTTATCTAAACCATATGCAAAATGCAGGCAGCTCTTGAATTGTTTTGAGCAGCATATAAAATCATGAAGACAGACTGGGGGAAAGAATGTTCAGTTCAAAGAAAGGACTTCCACAACTAGCTGCATTGAAAATAAAAAAAAAAAAAAACAAACAAGCAAGCAAAAAAGAAACAACAGATAAAACTGGAACCTTGTTAGCAATAATGCCACAGAGATGATATTATGTAAGAACGTGCGCTCGCGCTTGAGATAAAACCTTAAGACAGTCTGATCCTGGAAGGTCAGTTCATCGTCTTTAGTATCTACACGCCAGCGTCCAGTCAGTCATTAGCGGTTCCAATCCCTTAGTGTCACAGAACGATGGAAAACAACCTAAGCAATGCTGCAGATTCTGTTCCAGCGACGTCCATGACTCAAGCGATGCAGAATAGCCACAAGAACCAAAACATGTCCCATATGGTCTGAATACGCACCGGACGAGTGGTGATGACGCTCCTATGGTGTGTTGAAGATTGTTGGGTTTGAATACCAGGAGATACTTCTTTTTTGACGCTTTCTTTTGGGTAGGCAAACACTACTACAACTGCAAGTACTAAAATATATGTCCCATATGGTCTGAATACGCATTGGACAAGTGGTTATGACGCTCCAATGGTGTGTTGAAAATTATTGGTTTGAATACCAGGAGACACTTCTTTTATGACGATTTCTTTTAGGTATGCAAACACTACCACAGCTGCAAGTACTAACATATGTCTCATGTGATCTGAATACGCATTGGACGAGTGGTTATGACGCTTTCAATGATGTGCTGAAGGTCACGGGGTTGAATACCAGTAAATACCTTTTATATTGATTTGTTTTTAGACATGTACACACTCTCAACAACATTGGGTAAACACTTGGTGTAACACAAAAAAAAAGAGATTATACTCAAATTTCCGAAGTAAATGTTAAAAACATAAACAACGTACAACTGTCACAGAAAAAAAAAAGAAACGCAAATAGGGAAAATCTGCCGGGTAGAGAGAGCTTGATTTTGTCTCCATCTCAACTGCTGAAATTGAGAGCTTTGGCCTCAGCGGCAGCATCTGCATGGCCTAGCTGAGTCCTTTCACCTGATTTGTCACATGTTTGTTCCACACTCAGGTCAGAAGTTTAATCCAGGGTGAAGTGTTTTTAGACTAACAGCCACTAACAGCAGCAGCTTACAAACCAGAAAGATCACTTTTGTCCCCACGCTGAGACCATAGCTCCGAACGAATACTGTTTCCCCTCGTATGAGTTCAATCGAGGTTACCGTGTTCGTTTCTGTTCTAGCGTTTTCTCTTTGACACTATTCGAGATCAAAAAGCTTATTCAGTCTGGAATGAACGTTAGTTTGCGTGTATTTGTTTCTTCGGTTGCTGTTGGTTTGTGTAGATGTCAGACGCGGGATATGTGGGCAAACTTGGAACACCTTTTTGTATTTTGCTTTCCTTGTTTGTTCTGTGTGCCATGGGTCTGCATTTGTGTGGGAAAATCAGTGCCATAGGCTGCATCCGTTTAGTGTTAAGGGTGTGTAATTTCATTTCATATGTGTGTGTGTGTGTGTGTGTGTGTGTGTGTGTGTGTGTGTTTTCACGCACGTGTGTCAGAATGTATGTATGTGTGTGTGTGTGTGTGTGTGTGTGTGTGTGTGTGTGTGTGTGTGTGTGTGTTTTCACGCACGTGTGTCAGAATGTATGTATGTGTGTGTGTGTGTGTGTGTGTGTGTGTGTGTGTGTGTGTGTGTGTGTGTGTGTGTGTGTGTGTGTGTGTGTGTGTGTGTGTGCGTTTTCAAGCACGTGTGGCAGAATGTATGTATGTATGTGTGTGTGTGTGTGTGTGTGTGTGTGTGTGTGTGTGTGTGTGTGTGAGGGGTTGGGGGGGGGGGGGTAGTGGAGCACCTCTTGGTGAATTTGAATGTTGGCATTTTTCTCGCCATATTCAAAACGCTAGTATAAACTAACGTGGCAGAATAACTAACATTGATAAGACGTTTGTATGTTGATCTAATCATGCATATCCAATAACGCCTATTACAGCGTTCTTTCTTTCATCATCAGCAATAAAGAAATAAGGTAAGTCTTACTTCCATAAGAAAACCTAACATAGAGTCACTTTCATCGTCAGGTTTTTCATTCAGGTCTTGTTATTGTTCCATTGAGAACGCCACTCCCCCCCCCCCCTCCCCCTCTCCTCCCCTGCCAACAGCTCTTTTTCTCTTGTTTTTTTTTTTGCCTACGTACGTGTGGAAAATTCGGCTCCGAGTGTTCTTACTTCTTTCTCTCTCCCCCCCCCCCTCCCCCTCCCCTCCCTCAGTTTGTTTGATGATATTGTATTACTCTAACGAACGTATTGTTCATGATTGGTAAAACACAGATCCACTCTTTGTCGTGATGGCATCAGCAGCGTCGGGTTATGTCGGCTTTAGTAGAAATCACACTAGTTTTCGACGTGAACGTGCGACCAGAACCGTCCCTGTGCCTGTTAATAGTACGGTCGTGGTGAGTTTCAAGGAGAACACTTACAGCTTGACATATGTGCATCTATTTCGCCACTACATCCATTATTACTATGATGGCCTGGGATAAAAGGTCTTATCTACAGAGGATTTTATATGGAGCCGGCACGAGGATATTCAGTCTGATTTTGCCCACATGTTTCAAGCTGTCCAGTTCAGTGTCATCGCAGACACAATGCCCGGGCAAGAGCCAGAGTGCCCAAACGCAGCCTGGTTCAAGCTTTTCTTTTCATTCTTTCCTGACGACAAAAGGCCTCTGAAGTCAGTCCAAGGTTTCTGGAACTGTTCCGTGAAGCATTATTCCAGCTTCCATCACCACCTGGCCTGCAACCTGAAGACAGAGTGTGAAGATGGACGGGACGAAACGGGTGACTGTCCCTACAACAGTCCTCAGTGTCAGGGACTATTTGCACTGTGTAACCGTTGCTACCTACTTGTAGACAGCCTGAGAGAGGCTGCCGGCAGCGAAGTGGGATTTTGACAAAAAGGCTGAAGAGCACTGCCGTTCCATAGAAAGCCGGCAAAAGTGTTCCAACGTGTGATTACGAGTGGCACGCTACATTTAGGAACAAGACCAAACTGCATCCGGATCGGTTGGATTCCCTTCGGGTTGGTTTGCACTCTAAAGACAGTTCCCTGCCACGGATGTACAGACATGTTTTGGTCAGCAGTGACAGGACCATCTTGTATCATCACTGGCGCTATAGTCAGATACGCAACAGAACATTAAAGACATGTTTCGTAACTGCTGTAGTAGACAAATTATGGCTGCTCATACACCTATCACCTGAGAAGTGTGGTCGTGTGCTTTTATATTCTTATTCTTCTGACTATGGGACACTGTGTGAACGCACACATTAACAAAAGCGAAACAGGCCGTAACAATCCACAGAAAATGTCGGTGAGCAACACGACATTTTCAGCGTCATCCCTAAAACATGGCATGATAAGATGCCCCGACGGTCACGTGACACATACCTTTTTTTTCTCTGGTTCTGACCACTATAAAGTTTGTGGTCAACACACCATTCTTCCTTGTAAATTCTCCGGCGAATTTTCACATACGGAGGTATCGGAATTGTCTCATCACCGTGGCTCGTCTGTTGCTGTATTCACATGTAATGATAATTCCATACGAATGTCGTACACTTTGGTGTGCGATTTCATTACTGACTGTTCTGACGAGAGCGACGAATCCATCTGTAAACATCCTCCTTGTGCTAGGATGTTCAGATGTAGCAATGGCGAGTGCTTGCCCTTCGAACGCTGGTGTGATGATATGTTCCACTGCCAGGACGGGTCGGATGAAGGGCACTGTCCTGCCATTAGGGCTAACACAAATCAAAGGTCGATAGCGTTTCCATCCCCTGTTCTCATCAGGTTTAATGGCTCGCACATTTCAGCTCCAGCCAGATGGAGTCCAATGAGTCTTGTCCGGACACTCACTATCGTTGTCCTGGCGACAGTGATGACTGCCTGCCTGTCTACACTCGCTGCAATGGACTGTACGACTGCATTGACCATCAGGATGAAGAGGGGTGTGGAGGCATGAAATGCCCGGGCCTTTTCCGATGCAGACTGTCCACAATGTGTTTACAAAATGACCATGTGTGTGACGGCTGGCGTCTGCCCCCAATGTCTGACGATGAATTGTCGTGCGGCATGACATGTCCTACAGATTGTCTGTGTCACGGTCACACCTTCCAGTGTCCTCAGCCTTTCTCCGCCGCTCTCTTTCCTCAGCTCCGCTATCTGGATGCCACAGGGTCAGGTCTGGCACTGCGTGATGTGGGTGACAACTCTCTCCTTATTGGTCTTGTCCTCGCACAATGTTCCTTGACATTGTTGCCCCAAATTCGATTGGTGAATGTGAGGTTTCCTTGATCTCAGCGGTAACGAACTCCAGTTTGTCAATCTGAGCTCGGTTCTCGGTTTAGAAAACCTGCACACACTGTCCCTGTCTAACAACCCCCTCTCCTCCCTCTCAAGTGATCTCCCGCCTGTAGACCAGCACAATGCCCTCAAAGTGCTGCATCTGGCGCACATTACCCTGACTGTCTTGGACACCACAGTCCTGTCACTGTTTCCCAGATTAGAAGCACTGAATTTAACTCATAGTTCCATTCATACAATCGGTCCAGCGGGCTTCCAGTTCACATCACAGTTAAGGGAACTCTACATAGACAACAGCCCTGTTCAAACATTTCCACCTGATGTATTTCAAGAACTGTCCAGTATACGTTTTATATCCACACAGAACTATAAACTTTGCTGCCCTGAAATACTTCCACAGACTGTTGAAGGCTTGGTCTGCCCTCGCTCCAAGAGACGAAATTTCTTCGTGTAACGATCTGCTACTGTCATGGACGTACCGAGCGTGTCTGTGGATGATCGCCTGTCTGTCCTTGACGGGTAACGTCTTGTGTTGCTGTGCACGTTTGCTTGTGAAGGGCATGGCGTCTGCAAGTGGCTACAGTGTGTTTGTCACGAACCTCACCATGGCTGACTTTCTGATGGGTGTCTACGGTGCTGTCATCGGGGTGGCTGATGAACGGTTCCGTGGGCAGTATCTCCACAACGACAACACGTGGAAAAACAGCGCGGCTTGCAAGGTGGCTGGCTTTCTGTCTTTACTGTCCAGTGAGGTGTCAGTGTTGATCGTCTGGTTCATTACACTCGATCGTTTTGTGGTCCTGCGGTTTACTTTCAGTTCTGTGAGGTTTGGCAGAACGTCAGCAGCTGTGGCTTGTCTCATGACCCTGGCTGCTTGGTTTGTTTTTAGCCTTGATACCTCTACTTCCGGTGACATCGCACTGGGAATTTTTCAGCCAGACAGGGATTTGTATCCCCTTGCCAGTTACAAGAGGAGATTTCAAAGGAAGGTTTTTATTCTATCGGCGTTTTAATCATTTTTAATTTCTTAGTATTTTTATTAATTTCTACTGGTCAGGCTTTCATATATTGGTCTGTGCAGGGCAATACCCTAAAAACAAATTCGACAAAGGTGTCACGTGACATGACCATAGCCAGGCGATTGATTACTATTGCCGTGACTGATTTCCTGTGCTGGTTTCCTGTTGGCTTATGCGGGATGCTGGCACTGGGTAGCATTCCCATTCCTGGAGAAGTGAATGTGGCCCTTGCTGTGTTTATTTTACCTTTAAACTCTGCGATAAATCCATTTATGTACACGTTCAATATGTTGGCGGAAAGAAAAGAGAAAAACCGAAGAAGACAAACTTGTGTGAAATGGCTGGAATCACATCCTGGTTTAATATCTGATTAAAACCAAGATCTCCATCTAAAGAGACACCAGTGTAGCACATCAGAATCACTGTACTACCAGTGTCACTTTGGCGATCAGCGGCTAAAGCTTTTTGAAAAAACTGTGGTAGTGCCTGTGGTGTAGATAAAAACAAAACACGGCTGTCTTTACAGTGCTCGCATATACTACTCTAAAACACACGAGCGACACTAACGTCGAGCTGCAAACGCTTCTCATTCATGCAGGCGTTTTGTACTTGCGTGGTGACAACACGCAGCATACACCTGAGATGCCAAGTCGCTGGCCATCCGCCGTAAGTTTGTCTTTTAGCTTGACCGACGTTTTAGTTCTTCAGGATATGTTCTTGATATGACCTTCAGCGTTTTTTCAGCCATCCATTTGGCAAGCTGGGATGATCACTCCGGAGTAGCGTTCCCTGATTTTTTTTTTTGTTTTTTCGCAGAAACCAAAAGAAATTAATTTTAAATAGACGAAGAACTACACGATGTATGTTCCAGTTGCTCAAGTACTTTTGTCGAAATTAGTTAGGTAAACTCAAAATAAGACCGTTACTGAGAGTTGCTTAGAGATCTGTTTCAGAGGCTGATGATAATGGCTGAGGTTAATAGGATATATATCAAGTGTTTGACAAATAGTACAAATGAATCTTGATACGCTTCTGAACGTGCGAAACTGTTTCATGAAAGCAGGAATTTTCACCAATAATCAAGCATAAGGGAAGTAATCAACCAAATCTTGGCATAGCTAAACTACTGTTGCGTACGAAATCACAACAGAACACAATGGCTGCTCAGAGTAAGTCAGATCAATAAACCACATCCAGCTCTCCATTCGACCTTAGAATGATCATGTCGATTATTGAGTGCTCTAATGAGCACATATCGACAGTGGAAACCTCGATTCATACCAACTTCTGATCTGACGAGGGAGATTGCAGCAAAAACGGAGATGTTTACGGTCTAAGTCATCTGCTACCTGCTCTATACAGGAAAAAAAAATCTGAATATGCGGAATTTGCCCTATAAACAGTGGCCAAAGACATGCTGTCTTCTTGCTGTCTCTGAAGAGTCATCAGCAGCAACAGTGTCCTACGACGTGCTGTCCTCTTCCTGACGCCAAAAAGACACCAGAAATGCCCTCAACATCCCAGTGTCCAGTGCCACGCTGTCTTCGTTATGTCTTTAAAAAAAAAAAAATCCACGTAACATGCGCTACAACCAGTGCACTACACCATGCTGTCTTCTTCTTCCTATCTCTGACAAGGCTGCAGCAAAAGTCTCAACTATCAGAGTCCAAGAACTTTAAAGAGACATACGCAAAGTCTCATTATTCCAATCATACTTGACTGATAGGACTCAGTATGCGCTGCTTAATGACAAAACCTCCTCTTCAGACTTTAGTTAGATATGGAGTCCCACAAGGTTCAGTATTAGGCCCCCCTCCTATTCTGAAATCTTCATCAAAGATTTACCAGTATCCATATCAGATGACAAAGTCACAACCGTTTTATTTGCCCATGACTCGTCTCTCAAAACAAATGGGAGTCATCTACAAACGACAGAAATGTGTCACCAGGAATGTCTAAATGCAGTGTCAGACTGGTGTAATTTAAATTCAAAGGTCATATACACACGGCCAAACTAAATCCATGTTTATAGCCACCCGCCATGTACCAAAAGCCACAAATTGACTCCTCTCTGCCTAAAATTTCAGTCGATGGTACATCTACCGAACAGGTAGATGAGCATCGTGTTTTAGGGATAACGATAGGTAAAGATAGATCTAGTTGCAAACTGAGCGATTGCAGATGGAAAACAGTACATATTTGAAAAATTATAAAGACTCCGCCGAATAACAGAGACAACGAATGACAAGATAAAACACGATGTGTTTCTGTCTTTTTCAGGCAAGATACACGACACTTGGGCAACGAACATGACCCAGCAATCACTAATCTTCACCAGGTTACAATGATCAAAAGTAGGCCTAGCATACAGCGATCACGAGTGCTTGAAAAAGAATTCTTAAGGACTTCGCCGAATAACACAGACAAACGAATTACAAGACAATACACGACGCGTTTAAATCTCTTAGGTCTTCTTCAGGTAAGATACATAAGACTCAGAAATACGAACATAACCAGCGATCATATATCTTCATACAATTACAATGATCAAAAGCAGCATACAGCGATCACAAGCGCACCTCACTTTACAACCAGATCAAACTTTGATTCATACTGACTACTACTACCTTTCCTTGTTTTGTATTTCTCTCTTTACGTCACCTACTTTAGGACTGCATTTATGATCCCTGTAGGCTACTTCTGATCATTGTAATTTAATGAAGATAAGTGATAGCGGGTTCATTTTCGTTGTCCTGAATATTGTGTATCTCGCCTAAAGAAGACCTAAGAGGTCGAAACGCGTGGTGTTTTGCACTGTGATTCGTTTGTCTACGTTATTTGGCGACATTTTAAAATTTGATAGATAAAGAAGTGAAACGGAAATCTCATCTCAATGATTTATGCAAGATAATCTAAAAAAAAAAAAAAAAAAAAAAAAAAGAAAAAAAACCCTTTTCCTGTTATCTCAATTAAAACACTATGTCAACAGTACTGCGCTTTAACTTTTCTTAAACGCACACGTGATGTCACACGTCAGTTACGCTTCAACAATATGGGACGGCAGAAGTGATGTCCCACACACACACACACACATACACAAAAACCCAGACTGAATTCTCTCCATAGACATGCAGCAAAGCTACTCCTTCCAGCCAGCCGTACCTCTAACAACAGACGAAAAACTAAAAGCACGGAACAAACTTTCCCTTAGTAAATCTGCTTCATAATAGCACAAGGTCAAAAAGATTAACATCGGCACTTGGTTCATAAACTCGGCATTAACCTCTGCTTTAAAAGCTGGACAGTTATATGATGGAAGGAGCGTCTGCTCTACCACCCACCACCACCACCACCACCACCACCACCAGTGTCAACCTACTGCACCACTGCAGTAAAATGTTATGGTGGTTCAGATATTAATCCTCTCTCTGTGTGCTGACATAGCCATACAGGAACGAAGCTGGAGCTCCAGACATGAACACCACTCCTAGACCAACGAAGATGACTGATCTTTGTCCGGGCCTGGAACATCTCTTGAGTCAAAACCGCACAGACACCACAATCCTACAGGCCAACGCATCCAGTTGTTATTGGTCCGATTTGCCACATGTCGCCCACCAGGGTGTGGTGTATGGGGTGTGCAACCAGAACACTCCTTTCTGTACACTGCTGGTGGACACACCCGGGGCTAGGTATTTGCGAGCTCGTATTGAACGGGTATCGTTGGACTGCGATTCCAGGCTATGGAAGACTGAGATACTGACAGCTCTTCAGCCTAAATATCCTTACTTTGTTGTGGCTTGCTACTTAAACGGCCTGGTGGAGAGCTTTGTCACCTCGCCATTGAACATGATGTTGATGGTCCACATCAACAGCCCTCAAATTGATGTGTACGTGGAGTCAATAAGCTATCGTTCTTTTATCGAAAGACACGTCCTTCAACGTTCCACACATTTAATCACCCCATTTATATCCTTACAGAACAGTAAATTTGGGGACGTAATCATATGTCTTTGATATACGATTACGCTCGGGACATCTCTGATATATGCATCTTTAGTTTTCAACATTTTATTTATGATCGGACGCTAGATGCGCCTCACATTTATTTGTATTACACCAAGCCAAATACATCTCAACAAACTGTTGAACATATTTGTGTCACATGTCACCCATTAGGTACCACCGTTATCGACAGTTCAAAGCTCCAAATCAAGTTCCGTTATACGTATCATCACAGCGGGCTGACACTGCTCATGACAGCGCTTCTCAGGAGTCCACAGTCGGTGAAGTTGCCCAGTGGTTTGTTCAACTGTTCTGTACAGCACTACCCTGAGTTTCAACCTCACCTGCACTGTAACCAAAGGACAGAGTGTGAAGACGGACGAGAGATGAAACAGGGGACTGCCCCTTCAGCAGTGCTGAGTGCCAGGGACTGGTGGCATCACCACATAAGTGCTCCAGACTGATTGTAGCCAAGGGGCAGATTCGCAGGTGTTTTCTGATGTGGAATGTCTTAAACTAGGTGAAGATCCAGGTTGTGTGAAAGAATGGAAAGGAAAAGGTAGATTTTCGACGTGTTTTGAGAAACTATACCAAATTTCAAATGGCGATAGGCCTGAGGTCGGGGTGGCATTCTGTGCCGTTTCCATACAGCAAGTTTCGCTCGTGGACGGATGCCACTTTGACTTATAACTTGCATCACTTCCGTTCAAAGAATCCGTATGTTCCTCGAAGGACTTTCATAAACGCAGTTGTCTCAGATGCAGCGATTGAGTTTGCAAATATTGAGATTGGTTTAATACTATGTGAACGAAAATTGCGGTCACATGGTGCCTTTTTTATTCACCTATGTTGCGGGCAGGTTTGTGGTCCTCTGGACATATAGGCATGTACACACTGCAGCATTTGTTTATTTGCTCTACCGGGTTTGTTACACATGTGCTTCTGATATGTGACCCCAAGAGTCATTGTATGAAAGAAAAGAACCTGAGATCCCACGAATTGTTAAACGTTAGTTGTAGACAGCCTGACGACATATGTTTTGAAGGAAGACAGTTCACCTACGCCCCATTCAGATGCGATGACGACATGACAGTAGTCCATCACACTTTGTTGTGTGACTTCAGACAGGACTGTCCAGATGACAGTGATGAATCATTTTGTGAATTTTCGTGCGCCGGGATTTCTGTGCTCCAACGGCCAGTGTGTGTCAGTCAGCCAACATTGTAATCAATACACAGATTGTCTGGACGATTCTGATGAGGTTGGGTGTCTTGAGAACACCTTATACCATGCCCCGACCAGAAGAGAAGACACGAGACAACGACAGGTTTACGTGGATTTGGATGGAACAGGCTACTTCACCCAACAGCTGATGACAGCTGACAGTCCTGTCCTCAGAGTCACTACCGTTGTTCCTCTGAGTGGCTGTACTGTTTACCGGTCTACACTAGATGTAACGGATTCTTCGACTGTGTGAATGGAGAGGACGAGCACGAGTGTGACACGATGAGATGTCCTGGTTTCTCTACCGATGTCGAGCCTCCAGAGTGTGTGTGCATGGGGATCATCTATGCAATGGTTGGGGGGAGTGCCCACAACGTGATGATGAAATGATGTGTGACCGGATTTGCCCTGGAGGATGTCAGTGTCAAGGTCATGTTTTCCTGTGTTCTCAACCATTTCTTTCAGATCGCTTTCCTCAGCTGCGATACGTGGATGCAACAGGTTCAAACATGTCAGCGACTGATTTCAATGCAAACACATATCTCGTTGTTTTGATTTTATCGCACTGTCATATTCATAATGTGTCGCATTCTGAATTTGTACACCTAATGTATATGGACCTTGCACATAACAGTGTGAGAACTCTCAGTATGCCAGTTCTCCTTGCGCTCCCAAATCTAAGAAACCTTTACATAGAAAATAACCCGCTCAGTAAAATAACAAGTACAACGTCGAAGAACATTCTTTATTCATTGACTCAAGTAGACATCTCTCAAACCCATACAAACATTCTTCACAATAACGTCTCCCTCTCTTTACCTCGCGTGAAAATGCTGAATACCTCATTTACCGCGGTTCAAAAACATTGGTTCAACTGGTTTTAAAGAACATGCCACTCATACAAGAGCTGGATTGAGGGGGAATAGAGTTGCCGATTTTCCCCAAGACATGTTTTCACGGTCAGACAGACTACAACGTATTTTCTCATCGAACTACAGAATTTGCTGTAAAGAAATGCTGTACTCGAGTGAAGTCAGCTGTTGGGCTCCTGATGCCCGCGCTTCTCTCGTGCACAACACTGCTACCCACTGAACTGTACAGGACTTTTCACTGGCTGATCTCTCTGTGTCCGCTGTGCTAGGATTCGTGGCCTGCTTTATAGCGTCTGCTGCAGCTAAACACATGACTAGAAGCGATGCTATGATCTCTATTGCCCACTTTCATTTTGCCGATCTCTCTATGGGATGTCACGTCATCATCATTTTGGCAGCTGACCTCATATATCATGGACAATACACGCAGAATGAAAAAGCATGGATCGGCAGTTTGACGTGCAAAGTAGCTGGCTTTCTTTTCGTTGTGTCCAGCACAGTAGTACCAATGATTATCTGGTTCATTACTGTGTGTTACTTTAGCGTCTTTTGGCTATATACTGATGCACGTAAATTCAACAAATGTTCAGTGGCTGTAGCTTGTACGGTGATATGGATCATCGGAATCTTGTTAGCTTTGATTCCATTTCTTCCAGAAATAGCACACTGGGGTGTACAGAGTCAGTCAGGTCTGTGTCGTCTGGCTCTAGTTGATCACTATCAATCAAGTCAAAGGTTTACGTGGTTTACTGTCATTGCTGCGATCAATTTCATCATAAACTCGATGACTATAGGTGCTCAGTCTATCATCTTCCGGCAGACTCCAAAATACAGAATAGCCCTGAACCCCACACATCGATTGGTGTATTCCTCAGTCAAAGTGATTGGAAAAGTGGCTGTCACAGAGGCTTTGTGCTGGTGGTATTCGGGGGGATTACGATTTTAAGTGTGTGTGGCATGGTTGTTTTCAGAAATGTCCATGACACCATGGTTATTTTCGTGCTACCATGTAATTGTGCACTAAACCCGCTACTGTACACTTGGAGTGTGATCTCGCAGCGGCGTAGTCAAGAACAAGAAATGAAATTAATACAGGTGTTAAAATCTCGTGCCATGACAACAAAACATCCATCTGGCAAATAGATAAAACCAACGAATAGATCAGTGCATTCTGCAGTTCTAGGAAGTTTTGTGTGGGTCTGCATGTCGGTCTGTGATTATTATCCTCGTTCCCCACACATCTCAGGCATCCATCCCAAAGGTAAGCCAGTTCCTTATGAACATGACACGGTTGGTACATGTCTAAAAACATTAAAGCTTTCTTGTCATATGTGGTCTACTTATCTGGCATACGTATGCAGCATTTGTCAGTATTTTGCTGGCTGTAGGCTACCTCTGCCTTGCCATTCATTCGCCAAGACTGTGCCCAAATCAGCACAATAATGTAATGCCACAGCACAGTTACAGACCTTGAGGGAACCATGTATAGGCCTAGCAAAGCAGACATGGAAGAACTGATACTTGGGGTAGAGATATACTTAGAGGGAACAAGGAACCTGGACAACAGTTGTGTGGCAACGTGTGAACTGGGGGATCATGAAAAACAGTGACCAAAGACCTTAGACTGAAAGAAGGAACATAGACCTGGAGAAATACAGTCACGGAGGAGCAGACAGTGGGTGGACATAGACCATGAACGGTACTTTAACAAGGAAGTTGCAGATAATATGCCGACTTGAGCCATACATAATACACTTTAAAAACTTCGAATAGAGACGTGATCTTAGCCAACTCCGCGTCGGCACTCATGGCCTACAAATAGAAAGGGGTCTGTACACAAACGCCCCAAGAGAAGACAAAAAATGCTCAGCATGTGGTGTGGTCGAAGATGACATTCATTTTCTGGACAGCTGTTCCGGATACAAACAGCTACGACTGAAGCTGGAGGACCAGCCCTCAAAAGATTTGCTAGACTCAAACTTGCAAAACCTACGCCCGAGTAAAATGCTCGGCAATGATGACCTACAAATCATATTTAAAAAAAAAAATGTTCATGATTGCATGAATTGAAAAGACAGTAATGTTCCCTACACAGACCCACATGAATTATGGTCTATTCCTTAATTGGGATCCATTAAGTATGATTTCTCATCATATCGTGTCTATAGAAGCTTAATGATTCTAGTGACAATTAAAGTCTTAAGTCGAGACCTAGATGGAACAGAGACCGAAAAGCGGACACAGAGGAACGCATGATCTGGTGAAATGCACACACAAAAATGATCATAGACCTGGAGAAGCAAAACACAGCAGAAACAAAGACCTGGAAAAATACAGACATGCGGAAACAAAGACACAGATTAAGATAGGCCCAGATAGAACAAAGAACAGATCCGTATATAACATAGACTTGAGGGGACACAGTCATAGAGAGATAAACGCCTATGATAGGTCCAGGATGATTATATATCATGGAAAACAGATCCAGGGAAATATAAATAGGGGGGGATGGGGGGGGGGGGGGTTTAATCAGGAGGTGGGATGGATTGAGGGATTGACAGAGGAGTACACGTACACATAGATTGGGGAGTGAGGAAGGAGGTATGGACCTGGTGGTACCAGTGACATTTCCAGGCCCATGCGAGATCGATGATGTTGGGAGCGTTATTACCCCCCCCCCCCCCATCCCCCCCCCCCCACCCATTCCTCTCCCCCCCCCCCCCCGATCCAGGAGGCGTCACGGTGAATCAGAGCATGTCATGGATACCCACCGTACTGTATAACGAGTTCAGTGAACCAGAACGGATTAGATCTCAGGTGAACAAGCTTGTGAGTATTCTGACCGAAAGTCGCGTGCGTTTAAGGTCGAGTGTCCCATAATGCATCAGCTGACCCATGTCAAGACTGTTGAAGCTCATGTTACCCACATCATTTGTTTGGCACCATTCAACGCTCATCTGGCGCTGAACAGGATGAAGATAAGTGACTACTGGTTTAATTTTCGTTGTCCGCAGTGCTGTGTATCTGCCTGAAAAAGACCTAAGAGGTCGAAACGCGTTGTGTTTTGCCTTGTGATTCGTTTGTCTACGTTTTTTGGCGGAGCCTTATAAATCATTTCAAAAATTTGTTTAGATTTCCGCCTGCAGTCGCCTCACTTTGCAACAATTCTACAGAGAGTTTTTTTTTTTTTTTTTTTTTTTTTTTTTTTTTTGATGGGGTGGGGTGGGGGGGGGGGGGGGGGGGGGGGGGGGGGGGGGCATCAAGTATGGGTGACGCCGATCCATGCCTACATGAAAGTTTAGATGATCAGAACGTGACACCGTGACCCAGGTCAAGATGAGCATCGTCTTTCTCACAACATAGTATACTGACATTGATCCAAATGAAAGCTCTTGTGACCTGGAAAAACTTTCAGTGACTATACGATCAAGGTTAAAGGTCAGCTGAACCACACAGTGGAATGTTGTGACTGAGATCGAGGATTAAGATCGGGTGATCTACAACTGAACAAGATTATTAACTATTCCGGGACTCTGACCTTTTATCTAGATCTGGGCCAACGTTACCTTTTTCTGTATCACTTAACACTTCACATCATTCGTGGTCATTGTAATCCTTCACGTATCACTTGACGTTTGACTTGTCTCCACATCACCACGACTATTCGAGGTCATGAAGACATTAACCACAATCTCAGAAGGTGATTAAGTGTGTTAAAATTAAATATTGGGCAGAAGTTTACCTACTCCATTCAGAAGGAACCATTGATCCCTCAATCACAAGACAAACACGTACGCGCGCGTTCTCGTCTCAAATACTAACTCCGAATAAGGTTCCCTGCAATAAGGGGCTTCACTTATTATTCAATTCAAAGTTTTACAATTTAGCAATTGTAATCAGTATCCCTTTGTCATGAAAATATAGCGCTCACCACAGGCTCCCAAAGCCATCAAAATTCCCTTGAGTATAGTCCCAGGCCGTCGCAACCAGTTGGCACAAGCAGTCCCCTAGGACCACCCATCACAGGCCCTCAAGGTCAATTCTTCAGTCACATAGGCTCACATACAGTCAAACGGATTGATTGTCCTAACTCTACCTGGGTCAGGTCACTACTAAATGCCTTCGTCTATGTCTGAGTCCGCCCAGCCATGCGGTGTCAATCTCAGAACGATGCGCAACACCATCCAAACTGAAAATGATTCAAGATCTGTTGAGAAATGATATCGAGGTATAAATGTTAGCCGTCAGTTGCACTCTCAATGTAGAAATGGATTTTTTTTTTTTTTTACATCACACTATATACTGAGTAAATGACGCCTTATACATGACTTAATGGTCAATTTTTGACGTGATGTAGCCTTCATCATACTCGGAGGGCAGGCATTGACTCGGCTGAATGTCAGCTTACAGATTCCTTTCATGGAGGTTGAATCATGTGTCACGTAACTGTGCACACATGACACACGACATGGATCATCACGATGGAATATGTCAGTGGATTTTCACTTTTGGTCCGGGTCATTTTACCTTTGACTTGACTTTAACGTATTCATCGTGACCTTCATCCTCTCTGGGTCACCTAACCGTTTAGTATCATTCTGGGTCACTGTGATACATTCTGAACCGTTACTTCAGCCTGGATCACGTAGCCTTTAACCTTGACGTGGGCTGGCTGCAATGTTCTGCTCTGGATCAGTTGAACTTTAACGTAGTTCTGGACTGCTGAAGCTTTCAACATTATTCTGGATGATTTGAACCATTCTTACCATTAACCAAGACTGGGTCAGGGGTCCCATTTTGACCTGTAACCTAGATGTGGTATTTAACCTGCATGTGGGGCTGCTAAAGCTTCAACATTATTCAGGATGATTTGAACCATTTTCACCTTTTTAACCAAGACTAGGTCAGGTCTCCCATTTTGACCTGTAACCTAGATGTGGTATTTGACCTACACGTGGATCACTATGACCCAGTCTGGGTCATTTGATCTTCAGTCATCATTCTGGGTTAGCACGGCCCACTCTGAGTTATCCGTGTTGTACCCTAGACGTGGGCCATCTAACCAGGATGGGCTCCTGTTCAGCGTGGCTAGCAATGTTCCGTATTGGGTCACTTGACCCTTCCACGTACGTCGCGGCCACAGTCTGTATAGTACTAACCCACCTTTGTGATGCCTCGCACTGTTTTTCTCTTTCACGCCAGCATTGAGGACTGCGCCTACCAAGACGTTGTTTGACATCACGTCGAACGCCTGTCTCCACCTGATCACAACAAAGCTCAGGCGAACAAGAGACACTGCTGTCATGACTGAGTAAAGAGCAAGATAAAAAAAAAAAAAAATGGCAGGATTTTATTACGGGAAAAAATGTGCAAATTAACCAAACTGTTCCGACGCCAGCGAAGCTTGTACAACTACACCATGCTTATGTAGTAGTACTTAAATAGTTTTCGACATCATTATTCTGAGCGAGACATCCAGATGCGGAAGAGAGACACGATCAAGATACACGGATGGAACTAACAGAAACGAAGCGATGGCTTCAGGCAAGGAGGGAGTGCACCTCAGTTTCGATGTCCTCTCTGTGTCTGTGGCCCTGGTTTGGTTCCGTCGGGGTCACCGGTATCGGCGAGTCCTTGGGGGCTGTCGTTGGACGGACGCGGTGGCGCCCTCCGGAGTGAGAGCCCACTCACGCCAGCTCCGCGACTAAGCAGTTATTATTGTCGTCAGCAGGGGGCTTAGTAGGTGGTGTCCTGCGTATGTTAGATCAGAACAGGCGCGACTGACCACCACTGAAATGACTCGGCATATGTGCAGTGTCTCCTCCAGTAAGTTGCCTCTTGACGACTTGACACTAACTGCTCCCCTGTGGGTTGCCAGTGCCGGGGCTGAGGCGGGACTAACCAGGATGTGGCTGTAGACGGGGTGTCGGAATGGGCGGCGTGGGTACAGTGCCACTGAGGTGGCACAGAAGATGGGACAAAAAGAAAAAGAAAAAAAAAATGTTGTAGATGTGGCCACTCTAACCCATTCCTAGGCACTTATCTTAAAATTTCTTTGGAGTCAGCTTGACCCATTCTTCTGCTCACATAACGTTTTAACTTGGACCTCAGATAGCTGATCTGGTGTGGGCCATTGTAGCTTTCAGCATGATCTGGATCATTAAATGCCCTTCTGTGTCACTTGGATTTTGACGAAAATTACCCTTGCACACCCCCCCCCCCCCCCCCCCCCCCCCCCCCCCCCCCCCACACACACACACCACCACCTCTGGACCAACTGATCTTAAATCAGAGCATGGGAAAGCTAATCAATCATGGACTATCAGACATTCAGCATTGGGATTGTTGGTCAAATTCCATTCATGGACTATCAGACATTAAGCATTGAGACTGTTGGTCAAATCCTGTTCATGGATTATCAGACATTCAGCATTGGGATTGTTGGTCAAATTCCATTCATGGACTATCAGACATTAAGCATTCAGATTGTTGGTCAAATCCTGTTCATGGATTATCAGACATTCGGCATTGGGATTGTTGGTTAAATTCCATTCATGGACTATCAGACATTCAGCATTGAGATTGTTGGTCCAATCCTGTTCATGGACTATCAGACATTCAGCATGGAGATTGTTGGTCAAATTCCCATTCATGGACTATCAGACATTCAGCATTGAGATTGTTGGTCAAATCCTGTTCATGGATTATCAGACATTCAGCATTGGGATTGTTGGTCAAATTCCATTCATGGACTATCAGACATTCAGCATTGAGATTGTTGGTCAAATCCTGTTCATGGATTACCAGACATTCAGCATGGAGATTGTTGGTCAAATCCCATTCTGGGTCACGTGACATTTAGGTATTGGTCAATGTCACCTGTTCTTCATTTCAGTACATTCTGAGTCATCATAAACCTTGTGGGTCACCCTGACATATTCTGGGTCACTTCACATTTTCACCCAGATTAAGTCGTGGTGATCCATGCAGGCTGATGAAGCATTCAGCATCACTCTGGCTTATAAACTACGGAACCATTCTGTGTCAACCGACCTTGAACCTGAACTATGACCTGCTGACCCAGAGATCGCGTGCCTGTACTCTTACGGCTTGGTCGCAATGCCATAGTAGTAGTAGTCACCTGATCTTGATTCCAGGTGTGGGTGTGGTGAGAGGTTCTCGGACATGTATAATCTCTCAGAACTTCAAGGATCACTCTGACATCTGTTATTTGATGTGGAACCTATGGTTCGGCGACTGTGATCCATCCTGAGGCTCTTGGTCTCATTGACTCATTCTGAGTTATCCGCCCGTGTTGAACCTGGCATAGATCAGCTGACCTGTGATGAGTCACTAGACCTTTGACCTCTCTTTTTGGGACGCGACATCCCATTGTGACCTTTCAACTCTGGGCGCAGTAGCCCATTATATGTTGCTTGACCTTCAATCCAGGTGCAGATCACTATGACGCGCTCGACACATTCTTGCTTTTCTTTCCTTTTTAATGTTTAACATGAGTCTGGGTTTTATGACACTTGTCTTGTTCGCGTGACCTTTAACCTTTGTTATACAACCTTTATAGGTTACGTGATCCTAGCCTTCCATCTATCTGGGTTGTGCAAATACGCGCGCGCTAGAGAGAGAGAGAGAGAGAGAGAGAGAGAGAGAGAGAGAGAGAGAGAGAGAGAGAGAGAGCGCGAGCGAAAGAGAGAGAGAGATGCATTTTGGTCGACATGTTCCGCTCTGAGTATGCGTGTAGTATGTGGGCGTTTATATTGTACGTGTGCACGTTGTAAGCGTGTGCGTGTGTATGAGTGCGTATTTGCGTGCGAGTGTGACTGCGTGTGTGTGTGTGTGTGTGTGTGTGTGTGGTGTGTGTGTGTGTGTGAGTGTGTGTGTGTGTGTGTGTGTGTGTGTGTGTGTGTGTGTGAGAGATGAGAGTGAGAGAGAGAGAGAGAGAGAGAGAGAGAGAGAGAGAGAGAGAGAGAGAGCACAAATACATACGCATATTAGAAGCGTC
>JADBJO010009823.1:0-2500 GCA_016801955.1 Conus betulinus
CACATACACATATGCATAAACATACATACATATAAATATGGTACAAGCAAACTTGCACAATGTATGTATGCAGGTGAGAGCATGAATGTTGATTGCGCAGGCCCCCGGCCCATATATAGGCAGATACCTACACAACACTTCCACACACACACATATATATTTAAAAAGTGACGACGAGAGAGAGCGATAGGAGAGAGAGAGAGATAGGAGAGAGAGAGAGAGAGAGAGACAGACAGACAGACAGACAGACAGATAGACAGCAGACAGACAGACAGACAGAGAGACAGAGAGGCAGAGAGAGACAGAGAGAGAATCAGACAGGTCGACAGACGGGGGAGGGGGGGAAAAAGTGCAAAGGCCTTCATTCAATTTTTTTAAAAAACACATGAATCGTCTCTGGGGTCTTTTTGTTCCGTCTCTGTCTGTCTCTCTCTCTCTCTCTCTCTCTCTCTCTCTCTCTCTCTCTCTCTCTCTCTCTCTCTCTCTCCTAAAGCCCCGGGACCTTTGGACCCGTTCCTTCCCTTACTTCATTACCACCCACCCTCCTTCCCTCGATCCATCACCGCCCACCCCCCTTTTCTGACTCCACACCACCCACCCCTTTCCCTCAGTCCATTACCACCCGCCCCCTTTTCTAACTCCACACCACCAACCCCCTTCCCTCACTCCCTCACCACCCACCCCCTTGCCTCACTCCCTTACTTACCACCCATCCCCTTTTCTAACTCCACACCACCCACCCCTTGCCTCACTCCCTCACCACCCACCCCCTTGCCTCACTCCCTCACCACCCACCCCCCTTCCCTCACTCCATCACCACCCACCCCCCTTACCTCACTCCCTTACCACCCACCCCCTTTTCTAACTCCACACCACCCACCCCCTTGCATCACTCAATCACCACCCACCCCCTTCCCTCACTCCATCACCACCCACCCCCTTCCCTCACTCCCTCACCACCCACCCCCTTCCCTCACACTCCATCACCACCCACCCCCTTCCCTCACTCCATCACCACCCACCCCCTTCCCTCACTCCATTACCACCCACCCCCTTGCCTCACTCCCTTACCACCCATCCCCTTCCCTCACTCCATCACCACCACCCCCTTCCCTCACTCCCTTACCCACCACCACCCCCTTCCCTCACTCCCTTACCACCACCCTCTTCCCTCACTCCATCACTCCACCGCCCACCCCCTTCCCTCACTCCATCACCACCCACCCCCCTCCCCCCTCACTCCCTTACCACCACCCTCTTCCCTCACTCCATACCACCCCCCCCCTTCCCCCTCACTTCCTTACCCACCCCCCCCCTCCCTCACTCCATCACCCCCTTCCCCCCCTTCCCACTTCCATCACTACCCACCCCCTTCCCTCACTCCATCACACCACCCCCCCCCTTCCCTCACTTCCTTACCACCCACCCCCTTCCCTCACTCCCATCACCACCCACCCCCTTCCCTCACTCCATCACCACCACCCCCTCCCCACACTCCATCACCACCCCCCCCTTCCCTCCCTCATCACTACCACCCACCCCCCTTCCCTCACTCCATCACCCCCACCCACCCCCTTCGCCCTTCACTCCATCACCGGCCCCACCCCCTTCCCTCACTCCATCACCACCACCCCCTTCCCTCACTTCCTTACCACCCCCCCCTTCCCTCACTCCATCACCACCCCCCCCCTTCCCTCACTTCCTTACCACCCACCCCCTTCCCTCACTCCATCACCACCCACCCCCTTCCCTCACTCCATCACCACCCACCCCCTTCCCTCACTCCATCACCACCCCCCCCTTCCCTCACTCCATCACCACCCCCACCCCGTTCCCTCACTCCATCACTACCCACCCCCTTCCCTCACTTCATTACCACCCCCACCCCCTCCCTCACTCCATCACTACCCACCCCTTCCCTCTCCTTCCTTACCACCCACCCCCTTCCCTCACTCCATCACCCACCCCCTTCCCTCACTCCATCACCACCCACCCCCTTCCCTCACTCCATCACCACCCACACCCCTCCCTCACTCCATTACCACCCACCCCCTTCCCTCACTCCACCACCACCACACCCCCCCTTCCCTCACTCCATTACCACCCACCCCCTTCCCTCACTCCATCACCACCCACCCCCTTCCCTCACTCCCATCACCACCCACCCCCTTCCCTCACTTCATTACCACCCACTGAACACTGCCTTCAGGTTATCACCACGAACATTGTCATCGACCTGTTCACCCAGTCGTTCAGCCAACGGCCGGTGGTCCTATAGCGTGACTTCCTGCTGACCTTTGATGAACAGCTCGAAAACTTCGGGGCGTGACTCAAGTCTCGCCACTTGCACTTCCTCTGTGAAAACCATTCTGTCACACATGTGACGTGTTTCACGTGCACCGCTTTCGACTTGTGCATGTCAAAACGCCTGCAAGCGGTTATCATTCCTTTGTGGAAAGCTTTTGTGAAGATGTGTGATAAAAGAATGGAAGAATACGAA
>JADBJO010009823.1:12500-15000 GCA_016801955.1 Conus betulinus
TGCTTGCCTACATGCGTGCGTGCTTGCCTACATGCGTGCGTGCGTACGTGTGTGTGTGTGTGTGTGCGTGCGTGTGTGTGTGTGTGTGTGTGTGTGTGTGTGTGTGTGTGTGTGTGTGTGTGCGTGCGTGCGTGCGTGCGTGCGTGCGTGCGTGCGTGTGTGTGTGTGTGTGTGTGTGTGTGTGTGTGTGTGTGTGTGTGTGTGTGTGTGTGTGTGTGTATCATGATGAAAACGAGAGCAGAGGAAACAGATGTCATGGATGTTTCTCCGCCAGAAGTGTCTGTGTGCCGACATGGCCTCGGATATTGTCAGGAAACGGATGAGAGTCAGATGCTGGGTCAGGATTTCCATATGGCCCATGCTTGAGCACTGTGAGAATTCGTGCCATGACTGATCCAGCCCATGGCTGTCTTTTCATCCGCCGGGTTTACAGAAGGAACGCTATTTCGCCACAGACTGGTCAGCTTTACCGCCAGACAGACATGCAGTGCCCCTGGGTGTTGGGGGTGAACGGTACCATTGCACAGAGATCAACCTCAGACCCAAACGATGAAGACTGGTCAATGACTGAAGCGATCGCAGGCAGCATGACGGTGGCAATCTGAAGGGAAATGGTTGAAACGGTGTTTGCCTCTTGCTGGCAGGATGGAGCTTAGGGCTACTCTTGCATTTGGGTGGGAAAAAAAGCACAATTTGCGCGCAGTGCAAAGAGACAGATCATTGTTGAAACAATACAGGTTTCTACGGACATGAATTCACTCAATTATGGACAATGACAGTTGTTTTTTTTTTTAATGTGGGTAGTATTTATGTCATGGTTGGAGCCAGATGTGGAGGTTTTTTTACAGTGATTACTGGGACACAAAAGTTAAAGAGACATTCTTGTCATGGAGTTAAACGTTTGGAGTCAATGAATCGTATGATTGAGCCCTCATCCACAATCAGCATTGTTGCCTTGTTACGAACTGCCATGTGGGTCAAGACTCCCTGGGAATGGGTTTGGGGCTCGGAGAATAAACACACAGATTCTCTTTCGTAGTCATAACTTTGTTTTTTTTAACCCTCTGCCGAATTAGTTGCGGAGAGTATAGAAATAGGAGTAGGGGCTGAAATTGTATAGTGCATCACTTGATCATTTTATGTCCCCTGTAACAAAATAGTTGTTTTCTGTAGATGAGACATCTGCAGTTGATCGGTTCGTAGCCAGTGAGCAGAATGTCATGAATCGTAGAGTATTAGCCCCAGGGAACAGGTAAGAGTCAAACGTGATGTCTGTCTGTGTATGTACGTCTACACCTTTGATTCTATTAGATGCGGCAATAACTAGATGATCGTGCTCTGATTGTGTATGATCTGATATTCTTTCTGTCGGCGGCGGCTTTGTCTTTCCTATCTGAAAATGCAGTGACCCTAACTGAGCTATAACTGAATTTTCCTCTGTTTCATATTTTGCTTGTTCTGCGTTCGTTCGTTCGTTCGTTTGTTTGTTTGTTTAAATTCAAAGCGATAGTTTTTAGATCGCCTATGTTTAACATCAAGGTACTGAATTTGTCACAAACATTGACATGAGCGTCAGTTTTAGTGGCGGCTTTTGCGTCACAGATTGGATTGGTTTTTCCAGTTCAAATTGAACGCTGGCTACAGAACCCACTTATTGTTCCAAACTGATAGCTTTGTCAGCGATGTTGGAAAGTGAGTTTCAAACAGAGCGTAGTACATGTGGACCGGTAAAATGCTCGTTTGCCTTTTTTTTTTCTTGTCCTTGTTCCTACTGGTGTCCTCTTTTCGGTGGACTTGAGGTCAGTGCAACTCTGTACATGATTAGAAACAATTGGTGGGTTGGTGGGAAGAAGTATGAAACCCCTGCTGCTGCAGCCCCCCCCCCTCCCCCACTTCCACTCCCACCCCCCGTCCATTCCAGTTCCAGGTTAGAGGAGCAGCTATGTTGATTGAAGGTAAGAAGCGTCTTCTGTTTTTTAGAGCTCTGGTAAGAATGATCTGGAGGACAACACCATAGCAGGTGCTTTTATCCTAGAAGTACTGTCGAAGGGACTAATAAACGACTCAAGTTTCTACTAATAACCTGTGCGACATCATTGTCGTGCATGAAAGTACCAATATAATGTTTTAAAAATGGTCGGAATGCCACGTGGAGAGTCCACCCCTCGGCGAAGTAAAGGTCATCCTGACTGCGAGGTAAAGAAAGTACAAGGAAGGAGACACAGGCTTAGAAGACTTGCGAACTACACTGATGACTGTTTTGGTAAGGGTACGAGGTGGCGGTAGTGGTATCACTGCTGCCAATGATGATACAGTATCCCTAAAATCAAAGTCATTATATTCATAAAAATCCTGGAATCCTGGATACTTACACATCGAAAAAAATAACCATTGAAGTTCATCACCAGAATTAGGTCAAGGGAAGGTCTGTTATTGATCCATAGTTCGGATGGAACAGAATCAGACATTATGTGTCCATTTTGTGAAGCACAAACAGCAG
>JADBJO010009823.1:32500-50000 GCA_016801955.1 Conus betulinus
GAGCTGTCATGCAGCAAATATCATGTCTACAGTTTCACGTTCTGCACGAAAGCCACACTGGCTTTCTGGGAGGAGAGACCCTGCTCAAGGTATAGAAGAAGGTGGTTGAGCATGACATGAGCCAAAATCTTTCCAGCTATGGACAAGAGAGAGATGCCTCAGTGAGTGTCGCAGGACTGGCGATTGCCTTTTCTCTTGCAGATGTGGAGAATGTTGGCATCTTTCAACTGTTGTGGCAACCTCTTTTCATTCCATATTGACTGGAAGAGCTGTGTCAGCTTCTGTGTGTCAGGCTGGGCCTCCTGATTTGCAAACTTCGGCAGGGATTGCATCAGATCCTGGTGCTTTGCCACAGGAAAGTTGTTTGATTGCCTTTCTGACTTCTTCTTCTGTGTGTGTGTGGGGGGGGGGGGGGGGGGGTCAAGGTCTTGCCTGATCTCCACTTGAGGTTGGCGTGCAATGGCCTCGTCGTTGATTGAGGCAGGGTGGTTGAGAACCTGGTTTAAAGTGTTCAGCCCATCTCTCAAGAATCTGCTTCTTTTCTGTCAGAAGCTGGGTCCCATCTGCACTGAGGAGGGGGGAGGAGCCGGAGGACTGAGGTCCATACACAGTCTTCAGAGCATCATAGAAACGATTGGTGTCATGATTATCTGCGTAGCCCTGGATTTCATCGGCCTTTTTGCTAAACCAGGCATCCTGCATTTCGCGAAGCCTCTTCTGCATTTTTTGTTTTTCGCTGGTGAAGGGTATCATTCTTAGCTTGTGATATGGGTCATTCTGGTACTCTGAACAGCTGGTGTTTCTCTGACAGCCGTGTCTGCCCTTCTGCGTCATTCTCAGCAAACCAGTCTTGGTTTCTACGGGTTGCTGGTCCGATGTGTTCGAGGGCAGTAAAGTAGACTGCATCTCTGAAGGCCTCCCACTGCTCTTCATTGCTGCTGTGGTCATCCTCTCGTGTCTTCTTGGGCAGCCTGCCATCTAGGTCATTGGAGAAATCTTCTGCAACTTTACTATCCTTGAGCTTGGTGACGTTGAGCCTCTTTGCAGTCTTCTGACCTTGGGGTCTTCGCATGGGCAGGATGTGGAGTTTAAACTTTGACACAATGAGGCGATGATCAGTCCAGCAGTCGGCACCACACATGGCCTTCATCACTCTCACGCCTCGCACATCTCTCTTCCTGGTGATGACATAATCAATCAGATGCCAACACTTGGAGCGTGGATGCATCCATGATGTCTTGTTGCGGGTAGGGAGGCGGAACAGAGTGTTGGTGATGACAAGGTCAAGAGTAGCGCGCATCTTGAGAAGCAGGAGGCCATTGCTGTTGCAATTGCCAGTACCGTGTCTCCCAATGATCCCTTCCCAGGTCTGGTGATCGGTCCCCACTCTGGCGTTGAAGTTCCCGAGTACGATTAGCTTCTCAGACGGTGGGACTGCTGCGATGAGAGTGTCTAGTTCTTCGTAGAATTTTTTTTTTTTTTTTTTTTTTTAATGCTGATCGATGAGAATGAGGATGATGATGAAGATGATGCTACGGATTTCCATTTTCGGTCTGAGACTACATGACAGGGCTGTACTCTACGCTTCCTTTCATAATATATCCCGGCGTCAACCAGGCCCGAGAGATACAGGCACCTGCAGTGTTGGTCAGGAATTTGAGCAACACTCTCAGAAACGCATCCATTAAGTGGATGAAACTCGACTGTGTGGTCCCAGTCTTCCCAACTGAGTCCGCAGCAAACTCAACTCTGGGTAGGAGCCGGTCGGGGCAGAAAAACCCACATGACTCTGATGGGATTCGAACCCACGACCTCCCAGCCGGGAGTCCGCGACGCTAACCACTTCACCACGGCGGCTGGTCGTTCTTCGTAGAATTTGTCCTTGATGTCATCGGGGTTGGTCATTGTTGGACGTATGCGCTGATTAGTGTTGCACTCTTCTTGTTTCCAAGTGGAAGCTGGAGTGTCATCAGGCGATCGTTTATGCCCACCGGGAGCTTGACAAGTTTTGGGGTAAGATGGGATCTGATGGCAATCCCACGCCTGCCTCTCGCCGTTCAGTGCTGCTGGGTCCACTCCAGAAGAATGTATATCCTCCACCACATTCTGTGAGTTGGCCTTTGTCCGCTAGGCGTGTTTCGCTGAGCGCTGCTATGTCGACGTTGTAGCAAGCATGTTCTTTGGCGACCGGTGCAGTTCTTCGTTCTAGACTGTCTGCTTTGCCGTTGTCCAGTAGAGTTCGCATGTTCCATGTGCCGAGGCACCTCAAGATAAGTAGATATATGATTACCTACGCCCAGCAGAAATACGCTTTCAATGACAAAGCAAACCAATCAGATTAGTCGCTTTTGAACGAACGTGATAGGTGTTGTTTGAAAATTAACATGGATATAATATAATGAATTACCTTTGATTAGTGTGTTGGATGGTTGAAACAGGTGTTGTTCAATTATACTGTAGTGGAAATGGCACCAAGCTTACAGCTTAAAGAGTGCTGATGTGTGGAACGGCTGTGTGAAATGTTGCAAACATAATGCGTAATTCAGTTGCAGTGTGAACTCAGGGCATACACACTGTAATTCATGTATAATGGTATGCATTAAAGGGTGTTATGTAATTGCTATGCATAGAGATGTGGATAACGCCATAGAGATGACAAAGCGATTTTTCGTACGGTGGCAGTTTGAGCTGGAATTGACCCTGGCGTCAGCCTTTGTCTCTGATAAGTAGGTCATTGTGCCACAGGTCACTGTGTGTTGAGTAGGCGATAGATATTGGTGACTACTTGAAGATACTGCGCGATGGGCGATTTGCCTTTGGTCACACACACACACACACACACACACAAACACAACACACACACACACAACACACACACACACACACACACACACACACACGGGAAAGAGGAGAGAGAGCGAGAGAGCGAGAGAGAGAGAGAGAGAGAGTGACAATAACAAAATGTTTAATGAACTAGGCCTTCTACCCATGTCAAGGAGAGGGGGTACAAAGGGAAATCATGTCAGGATACTACATTGAAAATGAATATGATTAACATCCATACTAACCTGTAGACGAAATAGCAAGATTACGGATTTTAAATGCATCAGTGAGATATGCTGCCAGTCTGCACATACATTTAGTGTCACACATCAGTAACGATAACCTGAAAGAAGAAGGGTAATTTTAATACTTACAGGGAATGTATTTTTCTCTAACATTTGAGCATTTGGAAAAGACGCATATAAAATGGCGTTCACTTTCTGGGACACTCTCACAAAGTGGGCAATTAGGGGAGACATTATTAGAGTATCGGTACCAGTGCGTTCGTAATGCTGAACACCTAATGTAAATCTGATTAAGGTCTTTTTCAGTACACTCTGTTTTAGGTCGAATAAGTATTGAGATGTATCAAACGATAGTTTGAAAGATGCATAAAATGTACACCGACTTTTATCTCTTAACCGAGCCTCCCATCCTTGAATGAAACAATCGATTAGCCTTTGCTTGAATTCTCTGAGAAAAAGATTAATATTTTGAACACCTTGGTGTTCCCATACATGTCCGAATCCATGTTTGTATAAAGTAAAGCATACGGCAGGTACCCAATTGTTCTGATTTTTATAATGAAGAGCTAATAGCATTTTATAAGATTTTAAAGGCAGACGCTCATCAGACATTTTCAAAAGTTTCAACCAATATTTAATACATCTTGTATAACTATGAACATCAAGAGGATATCTACCACATTCACCATATAACGAGGGCATTAGGTGTCTTAACGCTGACATTTAACAATCTTTTCAACGCAAAGAGGTGTACTTTTTCAATCAAATTCTATTTGCAATCAATCCCCAAACTTCAGAGCTGTAAGTTAGCATTGTTAGGATTTGACAATCAAATAATTTAAAGAACACTTTTGGATGCTTTTCACCAAGGGACCACAGCAGTTTTAAGATACATACAACTCCTCTCTTTGCTTTCGCAGCTCTATCTTCCATAGCGTAGGAGAACGAGGCAAGTAGAAAAAAATGATACCAAGGTATGATTGACCACTTCTAGCTTATTGCTACCAAAGAACCATTCTTCTCTCGCTGCAATGTAACCGGCTTTGCGAAAGACGACTACTTTAGTTTTATCTGAATTAACTGATAAATTCATTCTATGGGAGGCATCCCTCAAAATATTCAGCTGCCGTTGCAGACCAATAACCGAGAAAGATTGTAACAGAACATCATCAGCAAAAAGTAGAATCAAATTTCCATTAAATCTAGGGATAGGTTTACACCGTGTTTACCATTACGGGTTACATCAATTGCAAGTTCCTTAATAAATAGCGAGAATAAAACTGAACTGCAGTTGTTTCCTTGTCTCAGGCCACAAGGACAGAAGAATGGTTCAGTGCACTGGTTGTTCACTTTTACACTAGCTTTGACAGTTTCATACATGCCTTTGACAGCTTTGTACATTTTCCCTCTGATTCTTTCTTCTTTAATATCATCCAATGGTACTGCCTGTTAACTAAGTCGAAGGCCTTTTTGAAATCAATAAAGGCAACATATAACTTGCTCCGATTGAGTAACTGCTTTTGAATTAGTGCCAGAAGGGTAAAAATGTGATCAATTGTACTACGATTTCGTCTTAAACGAGCTTGGGATGAATCAATTAAATCATTTTCTTCGACCCATTCAGTAAGTCTTTTGTTAAGGATATAACTGTACAACCTGCCTCCAATATCAAGCAAGGAAATACTCCTGTAATTGTCAGGACAATCAGGATCACCCTTTTATATACACAGGTAGAATGATAGACTGAGACCAACTTTTAGGAAAACTACCAGAATCAAACAGTTTATTGAAGTATTTAATTAAAAATAGAATGACTTCTTGAGATGAGTTGTTATGAAATTCACCACTTAATCCATCGGAACCAGATGCCTTTCCATATTTCAAAGCTTTTATAGCATCCTCCTCAATTTCCCATTGCTCTATCACTCTGTCTAGTGGAGCACAGTCCCAAGTTTGTGTCTATAGGCAAGTTAGTTTGAAAAGTTTCTTAAAAATCTGGTAAATCAGTATCGTTAGAGAGATCACTATTAAAAACCATCTTGAAATAATCAAACCATTCACCAGAAGTGATCGAATTATGCTTTAATTCTTTAGATATAAGAACAGATTTAACAGTTCCCCAAAAACGTTTAGGATCGCCACTACTATTCACAAGGATATCTAGAATTGAATGTTTATGTTCGGACCTCTTAACGCTAAGCAGATTTTTTATACTGTCTCCTTGAAATCACATACATATATCTGTAATATATCATTTGTAGCTTTTTACTATCATTGTCAACATCATTCTTTTTTTTACAATACTGTCGCAAACTCTGCGAAATGTTCGTAAAGCTTTACGTACTTCATGTCTTTTTTCTGCACATTCTCTGTCAAACCATGGCTTTTGTCTGAAACTATCTACCCTAAACGTCTTTAACATACTTTTTTCCAGCCATCTTGAGACCACCAATGAATAGGCTAATGAGGCATTAATTTCAAGATCTATTAAATAACTAGCATCTTGAATTAGTTTCTTAACAACATCATTATCATTAAACATTGCACAATAATCATTTTTCTTTTCATTATTCCAACTTAAGTAACTTTACTTATCGTAGAATGGGTCGAGGTGGGTTTCAATTCAATGGCCTTAGGTACTTCAAGAAATATTCTACAGGCATATGTTTTGAGTCAGTTCTGGGAATAACGTTTAAATATGAACCCGCGTGAAATACATTCAGATACAATAAAGTAATCAATAAAGTAATCAATAAAGTAATCAATAACACTACATCCATTATAGGCAATGTAAGTATTGCCCCCCCCCCCCCCCCCCCCCCTCATCACCCAAAACAAGTCCGTTCATTATAATCAGGTTATATCGATCATATATTGAAGTAAATATTGACCAAAATCATTTGTAACACCATCCTTTGCCTCCCTACGAAATCTTGTACACAGTTTTGAATACTCTGCATTTTCACCAATAAAGTCGTCTATGGAGAAGTCAGAATCATTACCATTGCCTGTTCTGGCATTCAGATCTCAAAAAAAACAATGAGAGGTAGTTCGCCATATTCTTCAAATAAATCAGCGATACAGTATCCAAAAAGCATAAACCATTATCAATTCAGTTTCAGCATAATAATCACTATTTGAAGGTGGGATATACAAACCAATCAAGAAAGTCAGAATAAAAACCTGTTAGTAGTTTCGATATCTTGAGAACCAAGCAGTTGTCTTATTCAATTGTGATATGTGTAATAAATCTAGTCAGCTTTTTCTTTACAAGAAGTGCAATTCCACCGGACAGTCCAGTGGTAACAGAATCAGAAACTTGAATACCGGGAGAAATATACACATTATGATAGGGAAACAAGTGACTTGGGAAGGAATCTGAAAAAGTTTCATCGAAAAGAATGAATGATAAACAGATATAAAACGAGCGAACCTCATGATGATATACTGTTGACATACCTTCCACATTGTAAGTCAAGAACCGTAATGTTTTGGCATCTTGTGAGCCGTGGGGGGATTTGAAACACAGGCAGGGCTGAATTCCTAGCTACTGGAGGAGGCAGGGGCTGTACGAGGAGTGTGTCTAGGGCCTGTGGTAGTGAATGTGTCTGTCAGGTGTGTTTGGCGACATTTGGATCTGCTTCGGGTTTGAGGTGGGTGGCATGGAGATTTGACTGGGGTTTCGTTTCCATATGAAACTTGAGGAATGAAGTAAGAACAGGTAGGGGACTGGTCACTAACTAAAGGAGACTGCTGGGGCTGAAACAAGGGCTGAGAGAAAGACTGACTTTCAACATCGTCGGAGTTCCAGGTATCCGCAGGGTCTAGCACGGAAGAATGGTCGGCAGAGACAATATCACTGGACAGGAAATAATTCAATTTGTCCGTTGTCACAGGGACTGTATGGGCAGGTCGACCAGCTTGAGTATATACACTGTTTTGCGAACATGCACTGAGCGGTGGAGGAGCGCTGATCACACTGGAAGCCGTGGTAGTGCGGGAGAATGAGGTGACAGTTATCTGGTAGACGGAAGGTTTATCAGCGAGTTTATCACTCACACTGTCCTCTGGGTCAGGTGCGAAGGTCTCCTGACTGGCAAGGTCCAGGTCCTGTGGAACAGCAGCACTGTCACCAGAAGCAGAAGGAACAGGACTTGGTGAAGCTGTCTGGCGAACACTGGCCTTGGTACGCGGCGTTGTCTGAGGACGTGGCGTTGGGGCTGAAGAGGGAGGGCAGGGCGCAGGGTGGGATGTCGGACTCAGCGCAGGGCAAGAGGATCGGTCGTTCTGCTGAGCTGAGTCATGTAGACGTCTGAGGGTAGGAAAGGATTCCATATCAGAGGGAGGAGGTGGGCTGACAGATTGCCGCGGCTGTTTTTTAATTTCAGCGTGATGGCTTTGCAGAGAACGTTGTCTGCCAGCACGGTATCCATAGCGCTGCTCTCTTCTGTTGTTGTGAACATGCAGGCGTCCATTGCGAAAGAAGGCACGTCGTCCTTCCTCCTTCTCACGACTGATGACATTCTGCTGTCTGTTCGTGAAATCGCTACCCACACGAATGTTCAGCGTATCAGCCAAGTCCTTTCTGCTGTCCTTTTCACTTAGAACTGACAAGTTTATCACTCCACCTGTGTAGTTTTGCAATGAGGGGACGGGGGTAGGCGGAGTGTTCTCTTTTCCGTCCTAAACGATAGGCCCGTTCAACAGCCTCCAGGGACCAAGTCTTGCAGGGGTGAAACCTGTTCAGAAGCTGAACAACCTTCCTGGTGCAATCAGAATAAGTTTTTTTTTCTTCCTCGTAGATGTTGAAAAATTTCACGTTGTTTTGTCTGGAAATGCTTCAAGCTTATCAATATCATCGTCCACATTCTGACGTACTCCATCGAAGTAATCCATCCCGGTCTACGACTTGTTCATATCTGCTTTCAAGAGAAGCACATTTCTTAGTCATGACATGCACGGAGTCGTTTAATCGAGTTATATGTTCTTCCATTTGTATGAGGAGATCCGAATGTGTAGGTCCTGGGTTTGCTTCCACGTCCATGTACTGCAGCAAGAAACGGGCGAGAAAAAACAATCTCAAAAGAAGCTGTCACACATCCGAATCCTGCCTCAGCACGGGGTAGAGCGTCGCGAGAAAACCAGCAGAGCGAGAAATACAGTGACGCATAGTCCGTGCGAATGTTATGTTGTCCTCTGCTGTGCATGTCAAACCCACGAGGTAGAATTCGTATTCCTGTGACCTTTGACACACAGTGGTTGAGTCTCTTCAATGTCCGAGCCAAAAGTAGTGAAACACACCACAGCGAGAACGAAACTCTCTGAAACATGCAGGCATGATGGATGGTACCGAAAGCACTAATCTTGCAAATTTCTAAAACTTGAAATGTAATGATGAAACTCGAATAATTAGCAGTTAATTGCAGACACTCAACAAAGTGCCACTGCCTCGAACATGAGCATGAACTCATCCCCAGAGAGAGAGAGAGAGAGAGAGAGAGAGAGAGAGAGAGTTTTGTCTTTCTTTTCATGCGATGTCAATATTTTTAGACATCGTAAATACATGTATCACTGCTATTTTGTTAACAATAGGCTTAACAGTTATAGTTGGATCATACATCGTTTATGTTCTTTCAAAATCTTTTTCTTTGAATTGCGATAACTATGATATCGGCAGATTTTCTTTCCTGAAACAGCTCCCTGTCACGAATGTATTTGTTAGAACTGAAGTCAGTCGGACAAACCCTTCAGGGGTGGTGACATTAGAGAGAGAGTATAGGTTTGGGTTGAGTGTGTGCGGTAAGGGTAGTACGGTTCAGAAGCCACAGTGAATATTTTCATGCAATACTGCAGCAATACGCGCACTTGATTTAACCTTTTCCATTTGCCCTTGTGTCCCATGGCAGGTGGATGTTGGCGGGAGGTGCTATTTCGTCTTCTTAAAAAAAGACTACAGTATTTTGTATCGACGGGATGCTAAGAAAGAATGTCAAAAGCACGGAGCTTCTCTGGTCAGTTTGGAGACTGCTAAGGAGATGGAAGCCTTCATGGAAGTCATGAAAGATAAATTGTATGGTAGTAGTACACGACTGTGGGTTGGTGTGACAGCAACTGAATATGGCAGCGTTGAATCATTGACGAACACCATGTGCGTCCCTTCTTCTGTGATTTTTTGTATTCCTGTTCAAATACCTGAATTATTAAGCTTAAATATGTTTAATGGGTTCTACAGATGGTGTCATGTGTTATTCATATTGGAAATAGGCTTTTGTTTCTACATTTCCTGACATTTTCTTTTTTTTAACAGACAACCTCACACACTTACCATTTCCCATTCACACTTGCTGATTAAAACCACATGTTCCCTCTCTATTTATCACGGTATGCAAACGGCCACTCAGAACAGATTTTGTTTTCTTAAGTGACAAGTCTGAGTCAGAAAGACTGTTTAAAGTCAGGTGTAATCCTGCCTCAGGATAATTTGACGTCAGAAAAGGTATGCTTTTGAAAAAGAAATGTAGCTTATTTGCTCTCAGATAGATTTTAATCGAAAATTAGTAATTAATTCTCGATGTCCAGTCACATTCTACTTTATCACAACAAGACTAAACATGTTTAAAGCGTTTCCTCCACTCTGCAGGTGTATTTTGAAGTCCACGTCAGGTACATCTCTTTTAATTTGATGCTTTGTGGTAAAAGTCGAAAACGCCACGGACAGAAGACCTTCTAACGACTCAGACTTATGTTGACATCGCCATTGTTAGCGATCAAAGACTTAGTGAAAGAGCGTCGACAGACAGTCAGAGAGAAGATTAGCTGCTGAAAAAAAGTAAAAGTAGACACGAGAGTTACACTCGAGAAGGAAAAAATGCACAAAAAAAAATAAAGTCAAGCCGAACAACAAAAGTTGAAAGACGAGCATAAAGCTGAACAACAGCAACAAAATTAAGAGATCAGCGCCACACTGATGAACAAAGGTTGAGAATAACACCAGTTTGGGCTGTAAGGAAAGAAAAACAGTCCCTTCCTCCCAATTCCTTCTTTTTCTCTCAAATCATGAGTCCTCAAGATCCTCACAGTCGTCCCATTTTTAAAAGAGGCTAGAAACGAAATTGATGCCTTCATGCTCCAATGTGAATCCCATGCTATTTTGTGTAAGTGGGACCGTGATCATTCATTTTGCCTCCTGTCCTACATGCAGCTGGCCCCGTCCTTTATGATACCCTCAAGCATCACTATTTTTCTTTTTTTTATTTAAACAAGTCCCAGTGTACAGCTCATACTTTTTGTGAAAGGCTTTGTCAAGCTAAGCAGGACTCCGTAAAATTATTTCCTGACTAGGCTTAAGAGTTATTTTGATTGATGGATAGCCTGGTCAGAAATAACTCAGGATTTTCATGGTCTCTATGATGAGAGAACAGTAATCTGTAATCTGTGTCTAAAGTCTTATATGTTTTTCTTTTGAAGGAAAAAAGTGCATGAAATTGCCACTGTGGCCGACATATACAGAAGAGCTAAACCTAGGAAACCGTTCGCACATAAGTGCGATAGTACGTTGTTTTTCTGCGTGTGTTGCACAGGTGAGATGGAGCCCATCATCAGCCTCCATGTAACCCCGTAAACAGGTGGTGCTCAATCAAATTTCAAGGGCTGTGTTTACTCTGCTTGGCATGCGATTTCAAAGTCTGGGAGAAATCACTCAGGCCATTCAACTTCTTTCCCCTCCTTCCCCTTCCTGTTTTTTTTTTTGTTTTCCCTTTCTTCCTCCTCATTCTGAGATTTATGTAGGATTATTTCTCGCATAGCGATTGGCTCATTCACTTTCACATGAGATGCTGTGCGTGGGAACATACTCGGTTGGTTCCAGAACTTACCAGGTGGAGGACGCGCTAAACGATTCAGGATGGTATTTAGTCTAGGCACTAGTGAGTGTGCTTGAAAAACAAAAATCAGACAGACAAGGGATAAAAAGTCAGTGAAAGTATTTCTCTTTTTCATACATTAAAAATGAATATATTTAAGGTCGTGAAAGCCCTTCAGTGACTTCAATAAAAACATCAGGTTGTTTGCCGCGCTCAGTCTTGGCACTGACTGGCTGCTTCAGTTCAGCACCAACACCGACCGGCTTCCAGTGCCAGTCATGTCTAGTTCCCACCATGAGCTGTAACACAAGGGCAGCTCCCAGTCTGCCAATTCTTGTGACAACATTAAAAAGCTCATAGTGAATTTGGATGCCAAATGGCAACAGCAATTCGACTCTCTCAGAAGTCGAATTGGTTCAGGTGCTGTTGACCGCCATAAAGAGGGAGAAGCAATAGACGCAGACAAAGGTGTAGAGCCCCCATGCAAAAAAAACGCGTAATGAAGACCCCACCGAATGCGATGTCCTCAGCCTTCATGAAGACAAAGACACCGATGAAGAAGAAATCCCATCAAATCAGTGGTACAAGACCAGACTCAAAAAGGACAAATTGGGAATCATCTAACACGGTGTTGGATGATATCGAAAAATGAATACAGAACTGAGGAGACAGTGGGTGAGAATTTGGATGAAAAACTGGCAGGGGTTGTCAGCAAAAGATTCCAAGGCAAACTCTCAGATGAAGTTTTGAAGAAACGTTTTGAAATTTACAATAGACCCGAAAATTGCCCCGACATAACCATACTGACCGTAAATCGATAAGTGTGGACTCAGATCCCACCTCATGCTCGAAAATCGGACCTGAAAATGTCCCACATTCAACGCGCCATCACTAAAGCTTCCATTGCGATGATGCGGGTAGTGAATTCTCTGCTGTCAGTGGACACGCACAGCGCTTGCGCAGAAGAATTTAGGCAATGCACAGATGGATTGGCTTGTTGGACCATGCGAGCAGGGAAATCTCACTTCGTCAGCATGCAGACATTCGGCCATTCGTCAACAGAAACACTGCGAAAATTTGTGACGAATCTGTGCCAATCACTGGCTCATTGTGTGGCGATGATTTGCCAAATACATTGAAAAAAAATGAAAGAAATGGACAGACTGGGGGCTGCTTTTGCGCCAGAGAAGCGTTTTGGTGGAAACCAACGGAACTTTGATGAGAGACAGAAGTCTTTTTTAGGACTGAGCCGTCAAAACCCCAGACACGCCCTCAGGCCTTTCCGGGGCCACATGCAGAAGAAGCAGTTTCACAAACAACAGAGGGGCAGACAATAGATAAGGCCCACTATCGCCTAGTTTCAGTTGTAGAGCTGAGTGAATTTTTTACTTTCTTACCAGAATTTACTATTCTTCTTGAATGTGAGGCTGCCAAGTTCCAAGCAGGTAGAATTAAGGAATTCATGAACTCTTGGTTGAAGATCAGTCTGATCCAGATATTCGTAGCATTGTCTCAGGTGTAAACATTTAGTTTGACTGTCACCCAGACACTCTGAGCAAACTGACAGTGTTCCATTCAAATCCTTTCACTGAAAGTGGAAGTGCTATAGTTGACAGTGAAATTCAAAAGCTTCGAGCAAAGGGAGTGATAAGAGCATCTGAGAAAGAAGGATGTGTAGTTGTTTCTCCAATTTTACTAGAAAAAAGAAAGATGGATTCCACAGGATTATTTTGAACTTAAAGAGATTGAATGGAAAAGTCACCTACCACCATTTTAAAATGGAAACACTGACCACACTGCTTTATCACTTGTGCAGAGAGTTTGTTACATGAGCTCAGTTGACCTCAAAGATGCCTACTATTCCATAGCTATTCACCCAGTCTTGAAACTGTGCAGTCGGGAGAGGTCAGCATTATGAATATACAGCTCTGCCCAATGGCCTTGTTTCAGCTCCTCGCTTGTGCACAAAACTGATGAAACCTGTGTTTGCCAAGCTAAGGATGAAAGGACATATTTCCACAGCTTTCTTGATGACAGTTTGTTATATAGTTTTACAAAACAGGAGAGCATGAGGATTGTCACTGACACTTAGATTACTCTTCAAAATCTAGGTTTCCTGATACACTCAACAAAGTCAGAGCTGAAACCATCCAAACAAATTCAGTATCTGGGTGTGATCATTGACTCAGAATCAATGACAGTCAGACTCACTCCTGAGAGAAAAAGTAGTCTTTGAGATAGCTGTATAGACCTGTTGCATAAAAAAATCTGTGCAAATCAGAGATGTGGGGAAGGCAATAAGGAAAATTATTGCCAGCCTTGTAGCAGCAAACATGGGGCTCTCCATTATTGGGGCTTAGAAGCAGAAAAAAACTGTGCATTAAAGAAAAGCTCTGGAGATTTTGACCAATTCATGACGTTATCAGACAAAAACAAAGCTGAGTTAAAATGGTGGGTTACTACTATGGACCAAGCATATAAAGACATAGGCACAAGTGAATCTGATATTGTAGTCATGTCAAATGCAGCCGTACCGGCTAGGGATGTGAATGTTATGGCATAATTATCAGTCAAGTCAAGTCAAGTCAAGTAAACTTTATTATCTCAATTTGAGAAATTAATTTGTGGTCACACACATTCACAGCAAATAAACATAATTTAGCCACATTACCCATTTTCTCACATATGACATACATTCATATAGAGGAATTTGGATTTCAATTAAACATCTTCTCGGTTCATGAAATCAATGGACAGGGGAATAAAACTTTGTTTAAATCTGACACTTCTGCATTTAACCGATCGATATCTTCGTCCTGACTGAAGAAGGTCATACTGATTTGCAAGAACGTGGGTCTGGTCACACGTAATCTTCTTCGCTTTACAACAACACGGCACCTGTATAGCTCACTTAGACTTTTTTGTCTCTCACCAACGATTTTTCCTCCAACGTTCACCACTTTCTCAAGCACATTTCTGCTCTTCACAGTCAACCCAGGATGGGAATGGTCCACAGTGAAAAAACAGGCCACACAAATGTTCTAGAGTTGAAAGCTGCTTTGTTAGCATTACAGGGTTTTCAAAAGAAACTGAAAGGAAAGCATGCCAAGTTGATGAGTGACAACACCACTTGTGTGTCTTGTATTCAAAACATGGGCACAAGTCATTCAGAGGCCTGTAATTCCCTGTCTGTTGAAATATGGTCATGGTGTGCTGACAATGATATATGGCTTAGTGCTGCTTACATTCCAGGTACGCTGAATGCTATTACAGATTATGAATGCAGACACATTAACATGGATGCAGAATGGAAACATGACAGCAGTCCCCTCAGGGTAGCATTCCAAGAATGAAGCATTTTGCCCACCATTGACCTGTTTGCTTCCAGGCTGAACAAACAGATGGACAAATATGTGTCATATAGACCTGACCCAGCTGCTTTTGCTGTTGATGCATACAGTAACTCGTGGAAAATCATGACTGTGTATATGTCTCCACGTTTCAGTATGCTGACATGAATCCAGAAGGTTCAGCAGGAGAAGGCTGTGGGGGTGCTAGTAGTGCCGGACTGGCCAACACAGGTATGGTACGCAGCACTTCAGCGACTGTTGGTGGTCCTACCCATGAGGCTCCCATGCAGGACCAGGATTCTACATCTCCCCAGCCAGCCAGACGCCATTCATCCCCTGATACAGCAAAGGCGTCTGGACCTGCTGGTCTGCAAGACCTGCGGCTAATCTACCAGCAAGCTGGAATGACAGGGGAAGTAGTGGACCTTCTGATGGACGCATGGCGCCCGTCCACCACCAGAGCATGACAGTTACATTTAGAAAGTGGCAGGAATATGCAGCTAGAATTCAGATCACAATTCCATCACACAGAGATGTAGCAAACTTTCTTGCAGAACTGTACAAGACAGGGGCAAGCCACAACACAAGAAATTTAGCACGAAGTGCCATTTCTGCCTATCTAAGCACCCAGGGAAAGGACTCTATGGGTAGTCATCCAGTTATATGTCGCATAGTTAAGGGAACATTTGAAAATGGGCCATCCTTTCCAAATATCAGGAGGTATGGGATGTTGGTACAGTGGTTCAATATATTGCAGGCTGGGACACGGTAGAGAAACTAGATCTCAAACACCTCACCCTCAGACTGGCAAAGATTTTAGCACTAGTGTCAGGACAGAGAGGCCAAACTCTCCATGCACTGAATGTCGATGATGTACAAATTAGTGAAAGGAAGTGTAAGATACATACAGTTCAGTGCTTAAGATGTCCAAATCAGGGAGCATGTAAACCTTTAGAAGTTATTTGTTTTCCAAATCAAAAGCTGTGTGTTGTTGTACATATGGAAGAATACCTGAAGAGAACCATTAGCCTTAGACAAGGGAAACAACTCTTTATTTCTTATGTAAACCCCATGGACATTTCTCAAGAGACACTTTCTCCAGATGGATAAAGACAGTGTTGGAGTCATCAGGAGTGGACATTTCTAAGTTTTCAGCGCGTAGTACTAGAGCAGCTAGTATATCAGCAGCTTTCAGCAGGGATGTCCCCATTGACTCTATCTGACAGCTGCCGGCTGGTCAAGAGAAGGCACTTTTAGCCGTTTTTACTGCAAACCAGTGGTGCCACACAAAAGCTTCAGTCAGTTCATTCTGGACAAGTTTGTAAATAAATTATCAAAATCTGTTGTTCAGATTTCATGTTGAACTGTGCAAGTCTGAGATGTTATGAATCAAATGTAAGAAGCGACCTCAGCAGTTGATTCACTTACTGCGTTTGAGCTCCTCCTCTAAATTCTCATGTGAAAATGGATGAACCAATCACTATGCGAGAAATAATCAATGAATTAAACAAGACTTACCGGTAAGTTGTAGTTTAATTTGGATTATTTAGAGCATAGTCTTGGGAAGGAGCACTCACATGCCCTCCCTTCACTGCTCTAATAAAAAAAAAGTAGAAAACCCACCCAAGTATAGTTTCTGTTAGTGGAGGTCAATCGTGTCTGAAACCAGAGTATGTGCCAGTGCACAGCGTCTCATGTGAAAGCTCCTTCCCAACACTATGCTCTTATAATCCAAATTAAACTACAACTTATAGGAAAGTCTTGTCTATTTCATAATTAGTTGTGGGAAAGAGAGATTCAGATGATATGAATATCGATGATCATTTAAATCAAACGTATTCTTTCGATAATGAGTATACATGAAGAGTCCCTTATTGTTCAAAAGTTTGATCTTGAGTTGATGGATACATGCTTGTTTGTTAACGGAATGTACGACTGATTGTTTGTCAGTTGTCGCGTTGACAGCTCTTTTATCGCTAGTTAAGTCTTAGAGTGTGATAGCATAACAGATATTTGGTTGAATGTCGGATTGATTTTTTATGGTGCGTACATTCGATTTTTCTCCATGGCTACTATAGCTTTATGGTAATACCTTTGGATAGAATTTCTAATAGCGTTATGGTAATACGTTTGGATAGAATTTCTAAATGTTTTGACCACAAAAGATGACTGTCAATTGTTACTACTTACATTCTACTAATGTAAATCTCTGCAGTTCCTTACATAAGAAATGAGAAATCTTGGATTTAGTTTTGACGTTTTTGCCAAGTCGTAATTAGCATGAATTGAGGATGAAGTGTTGTATGATTGAGTTATGTCTACTTAACACAAAGACCGATATTTCCTTTCATGTTGAGTAAATCAGCCGAATATAAGTTACTTATGTCAATTGTTGTGTCATCAGCAAACATATCACAGTTACTTTTTAGGGCTAAAGTTTGATCACTGATATAAAATGAGATCAACAGAAGACCCTGTACGGAGCCTTGGGGGACACCAAAGTGACGGGAATTTATTAGATCGACAGGTTTTAAAAGATTCTAGTCGTTGCCTGTTAGAACGAAGAGGAGCATACAATGTTACAGCGTTTGAGGATAGTCTGTAGACAGTTAACTTTGTAAACAAATGTTCATGATCAGTGATGCCGAAAGCTTTAACGAAATCCATGAAAAACACTTCAGAGAGCTGCTTGTTGAACATATTCAAAAGCCATTGATCAACTCATTAGGTAGAATCAATTTGACAAGAACAATTCCCTCATAAGCCCAAATTCATAGCGATATATTAAATAACACTGGTTGATATTAGAAAGAAGACATTTTTTAATGTGTTTTGAAAGAACGGATCAAATAGACATAGATCAATAATTTGATGGTCCAGTCACACTTCCTGATATGTACGATGATATATTTGATGCTTGTTTTAAAGGATTTACAATGTGTTGTTTATGCAGACAAATATTGTGAACATAAGTAAGAGTTTCTAGTGCAGTAGGTGTGGAGAGTTTAAGATTTTTTTTTGTTTGTTTCATGAACTCAGTATGTGCCACGAGTTGCTGTCTGCATTACCGTCATGAGAGGAGAGAAATCTCCCCACATTTGTGACATTAATGTCTAAAAGGATGGATATCCTTTTCCTGGTAGCATGTGTGCAATTCCTGCAGACCATTATTTTTAATGCATAATTGTGTATTATATCATTTCCAACAGACACACAATGA